>CAEGAE010048507.1:0-71332 GCA_903067095.1 Girardinus metallicus
CTGTTATTGTTACAGGTTCATTTTATAAACTACAGAAAAGTAACTTAGAGAAGCTCAATGTGAAAAACTGGACTGATGTTGATATGTGATAGTAAAACTGCTGTTATGTTAGATTTACCAATGTTTTATTTTAGCTTTTTTTTACCTGAATAATCGTAAGAATAATCGATAGATTACTTGATTACTAAAGTATTCGTTTCCAACAGCCCTATAATATTTAATAAATATTTCTTGGCTCTGGTTTCTGGTTTTTTCGGGCTAACTGCTTCAGTTCGGTTCTCTTCTCCTCTGAACTGGGCTGATGGTTCTCTGTTACTGTACAGCTGCCTGCTGCCTCTTCACTATGTTTGGCTCTGGATCGGGATGTTTAAAGACTAAATTAGTGCAGAGTAAGCTGCCTCCATGAGGCCATCCAGTTTACTGGCACACGTCCGGTTCTGTGACCTAAAGACATGAAATCACAATAACTTTCTAACTTTTTTCACATTTAATGTGACATTTACCCTCTTAATATCAACCCCAAATAAAACAACTTTGATTTGAGGTCAAAAATAAATCGAATAAAACGACATTAGGAGGGTCGCCTTTAAATAGTGACTGTGTTCACACAGAGAGCGAATGCGGCTCATATCTGACCTTTTCACCCCAAAAGATCCGATCTGTTCCCCTTCCAGACGTGGGACTACATCATATCCGATCGTTTCCAAAGCGTCTGCTGTCTGAACGTCGCTTTTTATCCGACTTTTCCTTCATTAACGTGAGACTTGCGTCAAAACTCAGAAGAATCCAGGCAGTAAATCTAAACTATGGCTGAAAATGATGACAACGCAGTGATGAAAGCAGTCTGAGTCAGTGAACGCATCACATCCCAACCGACCACTTCTGGTCCAAACAGAACCGGGTCAGAACCGGGTCAGAAGCTGCAGCTCCACTAAAGGCCCCTGCTGTTAGCCGTTAGCTTCCTGCTGTCGCTCTCAGAAACTTACAGTCCGTCCAGAGACGGCGGCCATCTTGACTGCCGTAAACAGCAAACCCCCCAGCTGAGGTCATCTCATATTAAATATGAAATCCTACCAGTAAACTAAGAGCAGAAGAGAGCGAGTGTTTGTTACCTTGCCGATGAGCCTGGGAAACGGAGCCCTCTGGTTCTCGGTGACGATCATCGGCGGGACGAGGAGCGCCCTCTTCGATCGGTACGGCAGCTTCTGGCCGAGGCCCAGAACCTCCTGCGACAAAAACATAACGTCTCATCAAGTTCCACCAACCAACACGCTTCAAACCGCCTGGCGAACCAACGACATCCCTGTAATTCACCCCGAACCCCAACAGGCTGGCAGCTGCAATCACACACTTTCACATCAAAGTTCATAAGTGTAGAGCGACGAGTCCTCCATAAAGCAAATCACACAGCAAACATGAAATCAATTCACAGCAGCTCTCTGAAATTAAATTCATACGTAATCCTGCATTCAGCTGCTGTGCAAAATAACCACAGCAGAGAAAAGCAGCAAAGCACAAATAGAGGCTAAAACACAGCAATGAGAAATGACACGGTTTTAGTAAAGCAGTTGCATTATTCAAGCAGATGGAGTCGTTCTGAAATGTGGCTTCGATCTTGGAAAACATAAAACGCATAATCTTGTTTCATTTCCCTCCCTCCTGCTGCTGTAAACAAAGACATAGTTTTAGAGTCTAATGTGGGGAAATGTTCCTGTGCCGCTGCAGAACCAGGGAGGCGCTGGGAGCCTTCAAGCTGGATATTGATGAAAACTGATGAGAATTACAGCCGACACGGAGAAAAGCGCCCGGCTGAATCCCGGCTGCTGGACTCTCCAGGTTTACGTTTTATGACTCGGACGTTTGAGCTAAAACGGCTCCAGAGCATCTAAAGTGGAGGCAGTTGGGACTCCGATCATTTATTAAATGTAAGAAGTTTTCTGTTTAAATTGTAAAAATACTCTAGCTACATATGAGACTGATCCACACGTTAAACCCAAAGAGGATCCAGTGATTAACATTACTGCTAATATCGTCCAAATTAAAGAACGTGTTGTAGTTTTCAGGCTGTAGAGTCTTTTAGATCAACTCTGTCAACAAGCTGTTTCTGCCAATCGATCAGATAAATAAAACTTCAGCATCACCTACTAACAGAAACCACACAGCCATAGTGTCTCTTTCAAACCTTTGACACAACGTAGACTCTCTGTCTGCACCGATGAAGAATCAAGTAAAGTTTGACTGTGATGATTTAAATAGTTCTGAATTATTGGTCAGAGCAGCTCAGCTGATCATCCAACATGAAATGAAAGAGTAACTCCTGTGTGCTGGTGCTCAGGAGACTGAACACGTCTCACCTTCCATCCCAATAAACTCACACTATTCAAAACCAGGACAGGACAGGCGGCTCACAACGTGTTTCCATAAGTCAACGCAAGAACCTGGATGGCAGAAACCTCAGTCTTTTTCCGTGATATTCTGAAGACCGGGACCAGATAATGAGTTTGACTTTATTGAACAAACTAAACAGTTTTATGGTTGGAAATATTCAGCAACATTCCAGCAGAAAAACAACAAACTGCTGAGATTACATTCTAGGCTGAAGGCGTTTCCTGGATTTCTGTTTAGGTCCAACATGATGATTCTGATCATCGTTACAGTTTTTATAACACATAAAATGAACAAATGCAGCAGGCAGAGGTGGTAGTGTTTAATCCCAGGGAAAGTTTCTATTTATATGCTAGCAAACCCGGCTAACCTCCTCCGATGGTGCCTTTAGGTACATTCTGCTATTTGATGCATTTCAGGCTGAAAATAATGTGAGTTTTATGCACTGACGCGTTTAAAGCAAAGGAAAAAATCAAGAGAAAACTTGATTTTGTCTTTGATTCTCAAATAAAGATGAAATGAAACATTAAAGATTGTCAGTAATAGATAGAAAACAGTCTGGAGGACAGAGATGTTTGTGATTCTGACTATTATTCATTTTTCTATGGATTAATTATTCTGCTGCTCAGTTGTTTGCATGAACTGCTGTTCAATCGCTGACGACCTTTGACCCGACTCCCACTCCTCTCACCAGAACAGAGAGGTGAGAAAGAGCGAGCGAGTCTTTTCATCGTCTCACTGGCCAGCAGCAAATGTAGGAGAGACACATCATGGAAGTCCAATCACAAACCCAAGCCGAGCAGAACCGCCCAGAGACCCGGAGCGCCGGCTGAAATGACTTTTTTTTTTTATCGGACTCACTCAAGGGTGAACTCTGAAATGTCAAAGACAGAAAGCTGATGCCTGACGAGAAGCTGTGGAACACGACTCTTCTGAAAACCATCGCAGATTAAGCCGACGATTTCACGTGAAAGAGCCGGAGGGCAGCTGTGCGGGCAGCGTCACATCTGGCTGATGGTGGAAGGGTTCGGAGGCCGGCAGCCTGCAGGCGGTGCTGCGGTGACGTCATGGCCTCCGTTCTTCTGCTGGATACGACGCAGGAGGCACTGCGGCGTCATGATGGTGGCACAGCGGCGCTCAGCAGGACTGAACCGTGTTTTCACGCTGCTGATGACGGCGGTGAGGAGAAAACCCCACCGCCGGCTCCATTGCTGCCGCTCTGCAGCTTCCCTCCACTCTCCCTCTTTGTGCTGCGTTTGTGTGATGAACAGTGTTCGTACAGTACGGTGACACTGGAGGAGAAGGGCGCTATGAATCTTTAATATGTACTTTTCATAAATTACTGCTGCACCGTCAACCCGGCAGCACCGAAGCATCTGCTTCTCGTCCTCCAGGTGATTGTTGGGGGATTTCAGGATGCTGAGCGAGGAAAGCCGAACCTGGGCAGCATGAGGCGGGATGGAGGCTTCACATCCATCCTTCAGAGTAAACAGCAGTGTGTGTGTGTGTGTGTTTCTGCAGACTGAGAACAGGGAACCTCTGTCACTGTCAGCGGAGCTTCGAGCTCCTGCAGCAGCAAAGTCGTGTCCTTGTCCATTCTGCCATTTTTACCCACACCGCTATATTGAGAAGTGCCATTACTCATTTGTGACAACGTGCTGCAGACCCAGAGAAAAATGGGCGACGTCAAGCAACGGCGGGTTATTTCACCTGGGATACATTTAAACGAGGAACCGGCTGCATGACGGCTCTTAATGAGTCACTGAAACATCCGTGCATCAAACCGTTTACACACTTAATCACATTTCAGACAAAACAGCGCAGGTTTGTTCCTGATGAAGGAACGACATCATAGCATGACAGGAAGCTCAAAAAGCCCTTAAGGAAAGACAGAGGGAGCATAAAGACCAAACGGTGCTGAACATCCGGACCGGGACCCGGGTCAGAAAACTGGGTCGGGGGACCGGAGAAACTACAAGATGGCTGACAGTCTGGCCTGAAGGCCTCGAAGAAGAACCACTGCTTTAACTCTAAACACGATGGATGGATGGATGGATGGATGGATGGATGGATGGATGGATGGATGGATGGGTGGGTGGGTGGATGGATGGATGGATGGATGGATGGATGGATGGATGGATGGATGGATGGGTGGGTGGATGGATGGATGGATGGGTGGATGAAAGTTAGGCACCACTTTGTCTTTGTCCTGTAGAAATTAAAATATACTGAAGTGAAAATGTGAAACAGTTTAACAAACTGTGAGATATTTTCTAAAATTCAAAGTAAGACATTTATCACTTCAACATATAAAAAACAACAAATGAATGTTTCAATCACCTGGAATAATGTGAACGTCTTCGTGGCAAAGCAGCGTTGCTCTCCACACGTCTGTATTCAGTCCTCCAACTTATAAAACCTCATATTTAAGTCAACCTGGTTGGGCTGTTAAGCAAAGTGAACAGAAATCACAATGTTTTTATGCTCTTCTTGGTGTTGTTGTGTTGCTCCCTGTGGCGATCCGCTGCTGGAGCACAGCAGCCGCTCTACCTTCCTCATCGTCCTCATAATCCAATTTTATCTTCTGTAGCCGCAACCTAATTTTAGGGTTTGTTCCAAAAGTTTTATGCAATGACCTACTTCTGCTGCTGACCTTTAAGCTGCTTTCAGACGGTTTTAAGATTATTTTGTGTTGGAGCCGAGCTGCAGGAAAACGGTTTGCAAACGACAGAAAACAGAGATCAGGATTTTATCTGACAGCAAACAAAACACAGATCATCGTTTCTAGATTGAAAAGGTCAAAGTGGTTTCATTTGATGGTAGAAACGGTTCAATAATCCTGTTAAAATGAACTTTTCTTGGTGCCACATTGAGCCTGATTATGATAAAGTAACTGAGTAACTTTTACTCAGTTACCTTTTCAGGAGGGGCTTCTGTTGTGCTGCTTTTTTAGCAGTGTTTGGTATGATGGGCTGCAGGAAGAGCGAAAGATGATTTATGTTTGTTGTTATGTTGGCAGGATGTCACATCTTCGTCGTCGTCCCAAAAGCCTGGCTGAGCGCTGAGAGCCGGCTTACAGCAAATCTGTTTCCCTCTGCAGGATCAGGCTTTTACAGGAGATGCAATATTGCATTTCAGCCTGAGCACATGGAAAATATATAAAACATAACAAAAGAACAATAAACAGGCTTTTTATTTTGGGTCTTATCAGCTGCTACATTTGAACGGTGCCTGTTTATGCTCCCTGAAGGCAGAGAAATGCTCTGCACAACTGCTGTGCTGCCAAAACAACAAGAAACAATACAGAGAGAAAAGTGCGTATCTTGGAGCAGGCGCTTGTTAAATTGAAACGCGTTCTTCCATTAATTCACATATTGATCGGTTGCAAAAAAGGGGGGAATAAATTACTCATTAAATTCAGAGTTTTGCTTATAATAGGAATCATTCATCAGTCACTTATCTCCCTCTGGGCCTGTGTTACACCAAACTAGCGCTGACAAATTACAGCCTTATTCTCTCCACCTCCACTGCAGGCACTTATCAATTATCACAGCCCAACGTTTCCCAGCACAACGCCGTTCGTTCTGCCAGGACGTCCACACTGGAATATTTCTGCTCCGCATGAGACGGGAAACAAAAAGGAGGTTTTGGCAAATATGAATCCAACGCCAACAAAAACATGACAATGAGCTGCAAAACAGAGAGAGAGAGAGAGAGAGAGAGAGAGAGAGAGAGAGAGAGAGACACAGAGAGAGAGAGAGAGAGAGAGAGAGAGAGAGAGAGAGAGAGAGAGAGAGAGAGAGATATGTTTAATATAGTTTTGTTCAGGAAAACCTGTACAAAAAAAAATAAAAAAAATTTACTGCTATTATCAAGTTTGAACTTGCAGTATCTAAGACTTGCATCTAATGCAAAAATAAAAGTATGTATAATCCAGCATTAAATACTACAAAAAATAATTACAGTTGCAATATGTCTGACAGTGCAAGCTAAATAATCAAAATGTCGCCTTTAAAACGAGATCAAGCTCTAAAAGATCGGAGAATCGCAGCTAATTTTTGCATTTTACAGCAGCTTTCTGGTTCCTAAAACGTTCTGTTTTTCAAAGTGTAAAAATATTTTTGCTCACAGGAAAAAAAGCTTCACTCTTCTCCGTCAGTTTGCGGCGTGTTTTAAATGTTCGGTAACAACCCGGAGCTCAGAAAGCCCGGCAGGCATGCGAACGTCTGGAATAAATTTAGTCCAAACTCCCACTCACCTGGCCTGGAGCAACCGTGGGAGAGCGACTTTAGAGCAGCGTGCAACCCGACTTCTTTTTTGTCTTCTTCTTTTCCATCGGCGTTTTCCTGTTGATCTGTCGCACCAGATCATAGAAAATCTGCAACACAGAAACAGGGGTTCGCTTAGATTTTTACATACAAACAGGGCAACATGGAATCAGTCACTGTCAAATGTTATTATATACATTTCCTGCAGTAAAATTAAAGAACTTCTCACACATTTTAAAGGTAAGTTTTAAAATATTCCAGGACTTTGGAGTTAAAAACGATACAAATTATCTAAAAAATAAAGAGTTTCAATACAATAATATATAATTTGTTACTGTTTTTAATCATGTTTTTGTTAGAGTATTTCACATTCCTCAGCAGGGACGAGGTGAAATAAAATATAACACTGCAAAAACACTTTAATCTGCAGAATCTAACCAAGTCATTTTGGTCTAGTTTCTAGTGCAAACATTTTTGTTCACTTGAAATAAAACAAACTAACTTATAAGTAACCATTTAGCAAGATATAGAAACTTTTTTAAAGTAAATAATTCCTTAATATTGGTAAAGTGGCAGATAAATTAACTTACAACATGGGAAAAACAGTTAAATAATCCCCCAGTGAAACAAGCACTTTTTTTTAAATATCAACATTAAGGAATTATTTACTTAAAACAAATGTCTATATCTTGCTAAAAAGTTACTTATAAGTTGGTTTTGTTTTAAATGTGCCAAGATATTTGCACGAGAAACTAGACCTCAAAATACTTGCTAAGATTTAGTGTTAATACAGTGAAAATGTCATGTTTAAGAAATGTTTGTCACATCTCTGTTTTTAGAACAAAACACTAATTTAACAAAAAAAATTCCTTAATTTCAATAACGTTGTTTGACGTATAATATGTAAGACAATCCGTATTTCAATTACACAGATCAAAAAGTCATTGAACAATTAGGAATAATAAATATTCATTACACTGGATCAATCCCAACGGAAAAACTAGAACGGAAGTCAGTTTTTGTGCAAAGCAGAATCCTTTAACATTTGACTCTACAAGAAAATATGGAAACACTTCAGCTCCACATGCAAACTGCAGCTTAATAATGAAATGCTGTTCGGATATAGTTTTTCAGCTTGTACGTGTTTTTAAAAGTAAATTATATTTATCTTATTACATTTTGGGAAGTAGGAATCCCCTGCTGATCATAATAAAGTACAAATAATTTCTGAATGTTCTTGTAAAATACAGGATTCATAATCATTTGTTAAGGTTATTAATTTTGTGGTTTTACAGTATTCTACATTTAAATGTAGGAAGAAAGTAAATTAAGATATATATATGAATAATAAATATTGCTTACATTGAAATAATCCCAACAAATTATGTTAAAATAAATTGCTTAGACACAATATACAAAGTCACAAAAAAATCTTTAAAAATGTTCTCGCTCAGTTTCCTGGCATTTAGCAAATAGAAATTATTTTGCTAAATCTAACCAACCTAAAACAAGAAAAGCTTAGCCTGAATTAACTTCAGACAGTCACTTTTTTTTTATTAGGTTTATGAAAATAAACCTAATAAAATAACATCATATCCAAATTTTAATAAAACACTAGATGTGCATTTTATCAGTCTGAGTATCAAACACTTTCAAGAAATCAAGCACTTCCAAACCTTGAAATTTAAGCACTTACGGATTTTAAGCACTTGGATGAATCCTGCATTTAGCGCAAACATTAGTTCGCTGAAAACTGAAAAGCATTTTTAAATGAGCATTTCTATACAAAATGCATTTGATTTCGGACTTACCTCGTTAACATTGATCTTTGATTTAGCTGAAGTCTCTAAAAAGGCACAGTTGTTCCACTGACGGGCCAGGTTCTGGCCCTGCTCCTTCCCGACCACGCGCTCGTCCTCCAGGTCACATTTATTCCCCACCAGGATCATCGGAACCTGATCGGTCAGAACAAACACATAAAGACTGAAGTCACGTAGCAACAGAAAAGGTTTCTCGTCGGCTCAGGAAAATAAATCTGCCCAATAATCAGATTGAAGATGCTTCCAACAGCACTGAAGAAAGTTTCTGATACTGATGAAATGTGTTAATTTTACCTGAAGAGATTTTATCATAATGAAATAAATGTAAATACCCTTACAAATAAATTACATTAATCCCAGTGAAATTGAGTTATGGTTCTACTGAAGTGTTAAATTTTATACATTAATCATATGATTGATGAATCCTGTCGTATTTGGCAATAAACTGAGAAACTCTCAGTTTTCCATCTTTAAAACAAAAACAAAAAGATGAGTCACAATATTAACCCCCTAAGGTGAGAACGTGGTGACTGCTAAGTGTCCACACGCATCTACTTGTTCTGATATTGATATTATTATTGATATTTCTTGGTACAGTGAAGAAAATAAACAATCTCGACTTTAAGGACTGTTTTGTTTTCTTTAAACTCTTTATGGCCCGAGTTTCAAATCTCCGCCTGGATATTTTAATTGTTCAAAGTTCTTTAAATGCCCTGAGAAAAAAATATATTGGCCCGTTTCCCAATAACAACTGGAACTTTCAATATCTAGTAAGTTAATTTTGCAATTTACCGTCCATTAAAAGAGCATCTCATCAGATTAAACCAAAGAAAAACCTGCTTCCTGCTACAGCGGGAGTGAAATTATCGTAACAAACCGATATTGGCTGGAAAGCGCAACGTCTCCCCTTTCAGAAACCGTTGGGATTTTTCAGATAGCGCAAAGTGTCGCAGAATTACAGTACGGCAAATTCGGCTGTGTCGTCACCGACGCGTTCGGTCTAGGAGTGTTAAACATAATTTAATTGGATTTTATCATAATAAATCAAAATTTTTAAGATAAATGATAAACGATAAATTCCCACACCTAATTGAACCAAGGTATTTTGGATTACCAGTGCATTTTCTTTATGAAAATAAAAAACTGCAAACAGACGGATTTTCTGTAAATAATTTGGAGTTATGTGCAACAGAAAAATACACAAATAGATGAATCTTTGCGAGTTGACCGCTGCAGTTTTTCCCTGAGAACTCGTTCTTCAACGCTGAATATTCATTCTTACTCCCAGCTTAAATATGGTTCAAGTCTTGTTAAGGGAAAAACTGTTGCCTCTTGATTGGGATTGCATAATTTTTTCCAACGCTTACCAAAATTAGGAAGCAAACCGGATCTTCTGGGCCTGATCCTGACTGGCTAATAAATAACAACCATGACGTCTAGTGAAGTTCGCTAACCGGTCAACTGTACTTCCACAGTTTGATGCGTTTTAATAAACAAGCTCAATTTCTACGTATGATAACAACAACCAGTGAGACAGGCTCCTCGACCTGCAGACGGAGAGCCACACACCTACGGGTGACTCATGCAGGTTATTACTGTCAACATTTGCTTTCCTAAGAAGCACTTCGCTTTATGTCACGACTGCTGGCAGCTGTCGGTTCTCCCTTCATTTTTATGGGTCATTTTTGTTACATAAAAGAAAAATAAGCAACATGTAGGGAAAGCTTTATAAACATACCTCCAGCTCAAAGGTGAGATTGGATTATTGGTACTAATTTGACTCGTTTCCACCATATGTGGAAATAAATCAACATGAGGTTTACGTCCGCCAATAAAAATAAGAGATAAGATGTCGACATAATTATAAAACACACTTTAAACGTTAAACTGACTTTAAAAGGGTCTGTAAAGACAGTAATTACTAATAAGTTAATGACGGCGACTGTTTCAGTCCTACAACAATAAAACTAGTTTTTAAAGCTGAAGAACAGAAATTTAAAGGATATGAGAAAAACACAGATCTGCAATACATAGAATGTGCCCATCATTATCAACACATTATAATCTTGTATGACCTAAAATCTCTTTAGTGTTTTCCTATAATTTAAACCAGGTAAAATGTGTAAATGATACATTGTTATTATACATAAAAATGCTATAAGAGCAAATTAGAGGGTTTATAATTACATTTTACACAAATAGTTTACTAAAAAACAGATTTCTTTTATAAAGTTGCACTTGTGACTTTACAAACATTTCTACTTCCTGTTTGGCGTTACAATATTTGACATCCACGACCTGTGGATGTCAAACTTTAACAAATATTAATTTTTGTCACACAGGAAGTGGCACTTTACACCTTAAAAATCAGCCACTTATACAGATTAATTGATAAATAAGTCAACTGTTTAATAAAAAAGTAATTTAAGATTGTGGATCATGTTAATGACACTGAATTCAGAGGTAGAGATGCTAATCATCCTGTTCTGACTCAAAACAGCTTAGATTCAGCTCAGTGTACATCCTTCCTGAATGAAAAGGTGAAGAAACAAAGTCTGAAAGCGGCAGATAGCATCTAGCAACACCTCTGACATTTCCTCTGTGTCACAACGCTGCTGCTGCCCCCTCAGCCGTCAGTCTAAGGTGGGGGATGAACCTAAACAAAGCCTGCTGGGTTCACACCGTCGCCCAGAAAGATGTAAGCAGAGCCATTTCTACAACGACATGGCTCCTACTTTTACAGGAGTCTTAAAGGTGACCTATTATGCTTCCTGGAACAGGTTAGGATACGTTTCTGGGCGACACAAAATATGTTCGTCACATTTTTTTTTTTTACCATTCTTGCATGATCAGATTTCATCTGCTCAGTTCTGCTTATTTTGAGCTGTTTTAGGGCCTCCTGTCACTTTACATCAAATAAGCTGCTGCTGGCCACTTCCCCCAACTCAGCGTTCACGCTTAAAGGTAAGGATTTAACGTTTATCATTTATTATGAAATTTCTTATTAGAATTTTGATGCGTTGTTGTCTTGAAAAAATTGCATTAATTTTGTTGGGGGGAAAAAAGCTAAACTGACATTTTTGGAAATGTTATTTCTATCATTTTCTCCACTGTTTGTTCTGTAAATATGATAATATGATTAAATGTGCAGCTACTTTGTGCAGATTAGATATAAAAATCTGGAAAAAAAAGCCAATTCAGAAAAGAATAGGATAAAAATAAAAACAAAATTCTAAGACCATTTCACTCCCCCCTACTCACACGCGAAATGATGCACAATTACGCAACCGCACAGCTTTGAAAAGCATTAGTATAGCCTCCTGCACAACCAACAAGAATGCAGCAAGTGGTTTCTGGAAAGTAGGTCAACAATAAAACCTGTCTTTTCCAGCAGCCATTGTAAAGAACATACAGTAGTAAAACCAGCTGACCAAATGTCCTGGAGCTCCTTGGGTTGCTAGGTAATGAGGTTTTAGCTTAGCTGGGGTTGCTAGGTAACAGCATAACTTTTAACAACTGGGAGGTTTTTTAAACAGCTCATTTTCCAGACACTAAAAAACGTCTGAGTGTTTTTTTTAAGCATTTGATGTGTTTCTAGAAGCAGTAGAAACCCAAATGGAAGTATAAAAACGGTACAAAATGTGAATTTCGCCTTTAATTGTTCTCAGAAAGGGTTCAGATTTCCGATTGTTTGGGTGTTTGTTTTAAAAACGTGTTGCACTCACATCCTCGGTGTCCTTTACTCGCAGGATTTGTTCCCGCAGGTCTTGTAGGTCGTTAAACGTTGACTGTGCTGTAATGGAGTACACCAAAGCAAAGCCTTGCCCGTTTTTCATGTACAGGTCTCTCATCGCCGTGAACTGTTCCTGCAGAGCAACAGCAGAGGAGAAGCGGCATCAGCGACCTGGAGGGCCTCTCTGAGCCAAACGCAGCGGCAGACGAGACTCACTGTTCCAGCGGTGTCCAGGATTTCCAGCATACATTGCTGCCCATCCACCTCAACTTGCTGTTATGTCAGAAAAGAAGAATTTAGAGGTAATCAGACGGATTTGATAATGTTCAGGAGGCATAAAGAAGTATTGTTTTTATAACCCTTACCTTTCTGTAAGAGTCTTCTATAGTAGGGTCATACTTCTCCACAAAAATGCCTTGCACAAATTGGACTGTCTGGAATCAACCAAGACGACGACAAAATTAAAATCGGTAACCGAATTGTGCTAAATAACATTTTAGCAAAATACAGTAACCTTTATTAAAATTACACATCAGTGTTGTCTCAACTTTATCTCTTTTTATGACTTGAAGTGAAAAAAACAATTAAATCAAATCACAGCTGGATACACTGCAAAAACACAAAATCCTACCAAGTATTTTTGGTTTAGTTTATAGTGCTAATATCTTACTACACTAGAAATAAAACCAAACTAACTGACGAGTAACTTTTCAGAAAGATATGGGATCTTGTTTCAAGTTAATAATTCCTTACTACTGATAAAAAAATAAATAAATAGTTCCACTTATAAGAAGACATTTTCTGGTGAAAATCTAGCACTTTATCATCAATAATAAGTAATTATTTACTTAAACAAGGTACAGAATCTTGCTGAAAAGTTACTTGTAAGTAAATTTTGCTTTATTTTAAGTGTATTAAGATATTTGCACTATAAACTAAACCAAAAATACTTGAAAGATTTTGTGTTTTTGCAGTGTATTTGTAATGATCTTCCACTAAATACTTACCAGCGCAGATTTCCCCACACCTCCTGATCCAAGCACGACTAGCTTGTACTCACGCATGGTGGGCGACTTCACTGGACAGCACAAGAGTCTGGAAAGACAGAGACAGAAATCAGTCAGAGAAATTTAGAGATGGAGACATTCTCCACCTTTCCACAGACATAGAAAGGGGAAAAGACTGTGCTGAAATATGAAAAAAAACAGATTGAGAATATCCCAGAATTGATCACAGATCAGCTATGACTCAAAATATATACAAGTATTTTAGATAGTTTGGGAAAACAAAGTGTCTGATGCACTTTGAGGACAGTGAACTAATCATAAAATCATGGCATTTCCCCGATATTGTCTTGTTGAATTATTCATGTTCATTTTTGCAAAAAACAAAGTCAGAATTGAAAATAAATGTAAAAACTTAACATGTGTTTTTGTACTACAAATATTTAAAGTTAATAAGAAATATCCATCCAGCCATCCATCCATTTTCTAACACCCTTGTCCCTAGTGGGGTCGTTAGCTGGTGCCTCTCCAGCTAACGTTCTGGGCGAGAGGCGGGGTCACCTGGACAGGTCGCCAGTCTGTCACAGGGCAACACAGAGACAGACAACCATGCACACACACACACACACACACTTTGGGAGAATTTAGAGAGACCAGTTTACCCAACAGTCATGTTTTTGGACTGTGGGAGGAAGCCGGAGTACCCGGTACCAGCACAGGGAGAACACGCAAACACCGTGCAGAAAGACCCAGGAATCGAACCCAGGACCTTCAGGACCTTCTTGCTGCAAGGTAACAGTGCTACCAACAGCGCCACCGTGCAGCCCGATAAGACATATGACATGGTAATTTTATTTGATTGTAAGACGTTATTGAAAAAGCAAACACACCAAAAAAAACAACTCAAATTAATATTTTTTTGCATTTTACTTAAATCCTAAATAAGTAATGTTGGTGAAATTTAACAGTAAAATATATTAAAATGGACAATGATGATTAAAAATACTTAAGTAAATATTCTTAAGATGCAAAATTTGAGTATTTATTGTATAAAGTTTTCTTTTGTTTCTCTAAATCCTACTGTTTTGTTAAGTGCTGTTTGACTTTTCATGCAGCATTTTGATCTGCTGGTTGTGATTAGTTAGACAAGCAGATGCAGAATTTGAAAGAAATACTCTGATTGGACGGGGGAAAAAACTCTCTGTGATTGGCTGATTGGTGTGGTTAATTTACATAAACTTTACCAAGTTGCAAATCCAGACGCAAAGTATGAGATGTACATGTACACAGCACGTTGTTCTTTGTTCACAAATATACACGCGCTCACGTCAATATTGTCTCACTGCAAACCTCTAAAATAAATAAACAACGTTTGGCCTGGCGGGGAGCAAGAAAAGTCTGGCAGCCCGCCATGCTTACAATGCACTGCAACCAAACTAATTTGATCACATTTTAGTTTAATATCAGTCAGTTTCTTAATTAGCTGCTCATAGGTAACGTCTTGTTTAGATCTAGGTGGTTACATAGATCTAAAAAGCTGCTGAGGTATGTAGATAAATAAATCTTAGATGTTACACGTCAGTAGGACAGTTACAATAAGAAATAAATCCATCACATGAGTAATTAAAATGAAGTCAATTTCCATTTGAATAACTTATTGTTTCTCTCTTTCTACAAAAACTAGATGACAAAAGTCTTCAGTCTGGTTCTGGGAATTTTGTTTACAGCAACTTCATAATTTATTTTATTTGTTGTTTTGTTTGTTTATTTTGGATATTTAAAATGTCCTCCAGTTCCAGTGTTAAAAGCTTATTAGCATTTAAAGTCTTGAAAACACTGGACAATAGTCTTGAGACAATATTATTGTTTATTGCAGTCATGACACCTTCTGAGACAAGCAGAATGTCTTACCATGACAGACCTAACTGACGTCTTATGGATCAAGCAGCTTTCTGAAACAGGACTAAAGAGTATAATCTGCACACCACGAGATTTAAAATCATGTAAACTGATGACAATGTTGATTTTTCTGCATACAGTTTTAATTTTAGAACTATATCCTGACTCATTTTCTTTCACTTCCTCCTCCAGTTTCTTATACTAGCAGCTCAGATCTAATGAAGTTTGCAATATTAGCTTCTCTTGCAAGCAGACGTAAGCTTTGTTAAAGTAATGGTTGGGTGTGAGTATCAAACAATGTGTCTGGTTGCTGTGAAACGTAAAGTTTAGATGATTAAACATAACTTGATGCTCATAATAAAAGCTTTGCCTGTGGCGGCTTTTATTGGATGAAAACAAATGACACCGCCGTAAATCAGCGTGAAATATTTAATTATTATACATTTTTTGCAGCACCTGCAATCTCACAGCGAAGTTCAAGCCCTTGTTAAGTGTTCCAGTTTCACAAATAGCTTCATCTCATTACAATACAGAAGAAAAAGGTCGCAGTGAGTAACCTATCATCAGCCTGACACATATTAATTGGCCTAGAAAAAAGATTTGGCACAAAGAGAAGCTGCCACCGGCATTTTACGATAAAGACACGAGTGTTTTATGCAAATTAAAAATTTAAATCTTTGTAATAGTTTGTTGAGATTTAACCATGCAGATGTTTTTATCTGCAGAAAATGAGAAACGGTCAATATAATGACAAATATACAGAGCTTTCAGACCTAAAATGATGCAAAAAAAAAACAACAAGTTGATATTGATTTATAAACAACAATACTAGTGTTTTAACTCAAGAAGAGTTCAGAAATCAAGATTTGGTGGGATAACCAGAAGGTTTTTAATGGGGTTCAGTGCAGTGGGCTCTTAGTTTTTACCGGAGCTGTTTATATGAATAAACCATACAATTGTAAGCATATTTCCTGGTTAAGCACTAACAAGATGCTGACACATATCAAGTGGTAATAAAAGAGAATGACACATGAGATGGTCCAGAAAAAGTTTTGAATTAAAACACCTACATAAGCTGAACAGATGAAGTCAAATGAAACATCTTGGGACATAATTCTGAATTTAAAACAAACAAATGTAAATTTCTAACATCAAATGTCAAAGTGGGGGAGAGATTTACAGTAAAATCCTGTTTAAAAACCTCTGAATGTAATAATTATGCTAGGTCAGTAGGATCTTTGTCAAATGCTGCGACAAACAATACAAAACCCACTCTGTCGCAACCGGCCAGCATTAGCAATTCTAACTACGACGTCTGAAGCACCACAGTGAGAGACAGGCACACAGCGGACTTCACAAAGAGCCATTGTGACGACCCTCATCTACTCAAGTACGCCACACAGACAGAAAACGGAGATCAGAGAGAGTACGCGTGACGAACGCTCACAAAAACGAGGATGGGTGCACAAAAAGGTAACAAAAGCACATGGCTGATGAGCTCAAAGGTGCTCTTATAGTAAAAGTCACAAACTTGCTTCTAAGTTTTTACATCAGATAAGAACCAGAAATGTTCCACTGACCAGAAACGAGACACGACGAGGTAGGCGTATCAGAGCCCGGCGATTTTTTCTTCTTTTTTTTTTTTTACCACGCCTGCTCTTAGTTTTCATAATAAGGAGTCTCTCTGTTCTTGCCAACAGTAAATGAATAATTTAATTCCAGATTTTGATGAGATAATGTAAAACTGAAAAAAGGCTTTCACAACCACCAGGAAATTCATTTACTGTAATAAAGCTGCTTCATTTACCTTGTACACAGTTGTAATGATAGAAAGTCCCTCTACATCTGGGGAGGAAGGCCTTATGGATCCTCAGGTTCACTGATGCCAACCAGTCTCCAAGGCGACGAGATGTAGAGAGGAACCAGCGAGCGAGGCCGAACAAATCTGTCCAAATGGCTCCTGAACGTAAACAGTAAGACAGAAGTCAGCACAAAAAAAAAATACACAAATAATAATCTGATTACAAACTGGGTAAACCTGAGTGAGCATTACTAAAATGTTGGGATTATTTTATTCTGAGGCTGAGAACATTTACAGTTAAACGCTGAAATTAAGATAAAAATTTTCCAGTTTGAGAAGGAACCTGAATCCATTCATGTTTGGTAGGTAGGTTGTTGGAAAAATTAATTAAACTGTTACTTTTTATTAAAAATTCTTGTCATCTTTGTGTAAATCAAACAGAGTTTTGTTGGACCAAGCCTTCGCTATTTTATTATTACGAGAAATTATAATATATATATATATATGTATATATACATAAATAAAACAAAAATTAATGAAGTATGCTTACACTGTTATTGGAAATATTCCAAAAAGAAACAGCGGATAAAAAAGGTGCTTTTTTAAGGAGATAGCTCAGCTGGTAGTGTGATAAATCAAGGGATTGGAGCAAAAAAAAGTGGTAGAGCTGGGTGATATGGCTTAAAAACAAAAATTTTGATCTTTTTTTCCTACCAAATCGGATTTTAATCAATAAATTTTCTTGATCCATTTTTAAAAAGAAATTATAAATCACAGAAATATTTTCAAAAACTCGCTTTTTTTTCCCCCAATCATCCCTTCTGGGAGTTGACCTGAATTCAAAGTACAACTAAATACAAGCTGTAAAACATGCCTGTAAATCAAAATGACAAGTCACTGGGCGGACTGGTATCACTCTGAACTACGGAAGCACGAAGAGTGCATTTGTGAAAGATATTTTAAAAAATTAAATCTTCATAAACAGCTATCTCAAGCTCAGGCTTACCAGTATCAAATGTAAAGACACAAATACATATTTATCTGTTAGCATGTCATTGCTAAATGTACAGGAAACTTTAAGTGTAATGGTTACTCAATGATTGAAAAAAAAAAAAACAATGGTGTTTAGCTTTATAATTTGAACAAACAAATAAATAGTCTACATCATAACATGATTTGTTGCACATTTTCTCTTTGATTTAGACCAAGCTAAAATTATGTTGTAACTTTATATTACAAAACTTCTCAAATTACTAAAGCTGTCTGCTACGTTCAGTGTGAAAAAAAGGCTGATCTGAACCATTAATAACAAAAGGTATTAATTTTCCTCCCACAGTGGCAAGCCAGGGGACAACATCTTCAGCTCAGAGACAGTATCATGTGTCAGCGCCAGAGGAGGGAGGGGGGATTTCAACTCGACTCAAACGATCAAATACACTTCTAGTCTGGATTTAAAACTATTTCCATAAAACTCCTCATTTAGGAGCTCAGTTGAAAACACCAAAAGTTAGAGCAGCTGTAAAGTTACCAATAAAAATGAACTCACATCTTGTACCGGAGTTGGTTTCGAAAGGAAGGGAAGGGTGTGGCTATTAGTTTCAAAAACCCCAAGACTGAGACTTTAACACCGTTTAAAAATCCACAGCTCTTACAAACAAAAACAAGCACACTAAACCGTGATTTATCGCCAAGTCTGAGGCGGGGTAAACAGAAACTAGAAGTAGCTGACCAGGAAAAAGTTTGACAACTTATTAACTAGCATTTAGTTAGCACACTCAGGTAAATGCTAACTAACGGCGTTTATTGGTGTAAATATGTTTGAAAATGTAGTTAGCAGCATTCAAAGTGGTAACTAATTTTAACCAAATCTCCTCAAAACACAAAAGCCACAGTTTTATGTTTCTTGGTCTCTGACTCGCAGTTTGGGCTCTCTGTACTTTTTAGCTAAAATGGGGTGCTAACTAGCTAGCCAGTTAGCATTAGTCACTACTCTAAAACTACTAGCTTTTCCCAAAAGTTTAAGCCCCAAATCATTACTGTGTTTAACATCGGTATGCGGATAAACCACTAAA
Organism: Girardinus metallicus; assembly: GCA_903067095.1. Taxonomy (NCBI): domain Eukaryota; kingdom Metazoa; phylum Chordata; class Actinopteri; order Cyprinodontiformes; family Poeciliidae; genus Girardinus; species Girardinus metallicus. The sequence goes on from CAEGAE010048507.1 coordinate 18,983, forward strand.
AGATTGAAGACCGCTTGGGTATAATTAAATACGTTTACTTGAAGCGACAACATGGTTTGCGTCGAGAACTCGTCAGTTACTCACTAGCTCTCCTGTTAGCCATAGCTAAGCTATATTACCCACATCACTGCTTCTCTACAACTGAGGATATAAGTCATAAACAAATAAGGACTAGGAAACAAACACAAGCTCACACGATAACCACTAATCTAACAAAGACACACTTTAGATAATTAGCTTTGAAATTCTTTTTTTTTTTTCTCCAGATATATCAGCTTTTTGAAGAGACTCACCGTGCTCCGCTATGTGAGTGCGTTAAATCACACTGAATGTACGGAGAGCTCCGGCTGTGGCTGCTGATTGGAGCAGAAGCAGCCAATCAGAGCGATCCAAGTTACGATAGAAATTAATATTCCTGACTTGAAACTGCCCGGATAAAAGCGTGGAGACATAATAAACAGGCATTTCACTCAGGAATTTAAAAGCAGCAGAAAAATAATGTGGATCAGCATTGTTATTCTGATCCACATGGAGGTCAACATCTCATTTCTACCCTGAAGTGTTTGACAGTAAACGCTGTATTTTGTAATATAATGTGTATTTTGCACATTATATTGTGTAAAATATATTATCAAATTTTTAACCTTGATGGGTTTTATTGTTTGTTTTTTTCCTTTGAATTATTCTGTTAAAATTTTGGACAGAATTTTGGATAAAGTTTATAGATGGCTGCAAAATACTTAAACAGCATTTTAACATAAGAAACAGTAATAATAGAAAACAGAACAAATGCAAATCAAATCAAAATCTTTTTAGTGGGAGTTCAGGACCCAAAAATGAAATAAATTTTCAAGAGGGAGTCTGAAACTGAAATTTATCAATATTTTTAGATTGATCCATCCTCTGGTGAATGGAAGCAGCTGAAAGCCTCACTTTGTACAATCAGTTCAGAAGAGGAGGGTAGAGTACCCAAAATTTTTACTCAGGTAAGACTCCTGTGTTTCTTGCTTTGCTCTCTTTTTAGAAACTACATTTCCTGGTTTTGGATGCTGACCTCTGACCTCTCCTCTGTAACGCTTGTTTGTGTCACATCAAGAGTAGAAATTTCCTTTCTGACTGGCCTTCCTCTGTCCTCTGTTCTCTGACTGAATGGATCAGATGAGTTGGCCTTAAAGTATTTCTTTCTTGTTCCATTGGCTAAATATGGGATTTGGGTTTGTCACTGAGGCCGCTCATATTCTTATGACTGCAGGATATTATTAGCTGCTCTGCAGAGGGAGTGTTGCCATGCTTTCAAAACAAAGTGCTCCTGCCTTTATTTAATCAAGTCGACAAACAAGGATCTTGCAACAGCTCCGGTCATTAACCAGATATAATGAAGATACCAATTTCAAAACCGAAAGAACAGAACTAGTTTTGAAATTGGCTTAACGCAATTGAACATGTGAACTGTTTAATACTTTATGAGCACAAAAAATAATTATAACTAAATGCAATAGACAAAACTAAATGGCATATGGAAATATTGGTAACTTTTTTAAGCATGTATATTTTCTTTTAAATAATTTCCTTGTATTAGTTTATATCTTTGTTTAATTCTGTATGTGCCGAGATTCGTTTGCTCGTATTGTTTACATTTATTATTATTTTAACTGAAACGGAAGCTGTTATGAACCCACAGTTCAGATTAGTTTCATTTCCTGCTACGGCGTTAGTGAAATTACCGTAATAACGTTGGCTGGAAAACGCAACGTCTCCCCGTTTGGAATTTTTCAGATAGCGCAAAGTGATGTGGAATTACGGTACTACGAATTTGACTGAGTAATCGACACTTTCAGCCTAGAAGGGTTAATTTATCAAATAAATAAAACCAAAACAAAAACGTCTTATTTTAATTTTTATGATTTCACTTCTATTTGACCATTGCAAGAATTTCAGCTTGAGTTTGTCAGGGAGCCTTAGTTATTCCAGCTGACGGCTACATAAATGTGGTTTCTGTTGTAACATCTGTTAGTAGGATGTTAATATTTATTCAAGAGTTTAAATCAGGAATTTCCAAAGTGTGGCCCAGGGGCCATTAGGGGGCCTCTGGATGATTTTATTTGGCCCCTCCATCCACAATTCAATAATGAAGCAAATTCAAGAGGTTTAAGTCTAAATTTTTACAGACAAATAAAATCTTTTTAAATATTTAATTAGGTATAAGACAAAATCATGTTTGTTTTATCAATGTTCCTGCTTTCATTTATTACACAACATACTAAAACCAGCAAGCAATACCCAATCATTGTTGTAAAAAGTACAAAAAATAAAAAATAAAAACGTCAGAGAAAAACGAGGACAATAAACAAAGGCAAAGTATTAAAGCCACGCTAAAACAATAAATTAAAAATAAAATTATGAGAATGATGGTATAATATTACAAGAATAAAGTCACAAAAGAATAAAGTCAAAATATTATGAAAATAAAGTAAAAGTAATACGAGAATAAAGTCACAAGAGAATAAAATCATATTATTATGACTACATTCTTGTGATACAACTTTATTTTTGTGTTATACTGACTTTATATTTGTAGTATCGACTTTTTTCTCATACTATTTTGACTTTATTTTTATAGTATTTTGACTTTATTCTCGTAATATAACTTTATTCTCATAATACTATTTTTTTAAGTGACTTTTTCGACTTTATTGTTATAATCTCATGACTTTATTCTTGTAATTTCATGTTTTTATTTTTTTCTTAATACGGCTCCAATACGCCGTCATAATAAACTCCCCCAAAAAGTTTTGTAAAATATTTTTCTGTCATTTAATACAACTGACCAAGACTATGATTACATTTTGGATCAACAATAATTCAAGATTCCTTTTCTACAAAATTTTGACTATTTTATTAAGATATTGTCTATTACTGAGGGGATTAAAAACGGCAAATGTTTTAAGAAATACATCTGTTCACTTTCTATTTTAAAAAAATGTAACCTTCCAGTTCTCTCAACTAAATGTTTGTCACATGGATCAGGGGAAAAAACTGAATAAACATAATAAATTCAAATTGTTTGCTCAAATCTTGTTTTTTAAATAATTGCAGCAGTCTGTAGTGAATTAATCCATAAATGGAGAATACTTATGATGTTGTTTCTTTGCACCAAGTGAAATAAGAAAACCTCTCCATAGAACAAAAGGGCTTTATTCCACAATATAAACTGTAACATCTTCACCTTTCCTCTCTATCGTATGCGTGGTTACCATCCTGCGGATCTGCATGTCAGCAGCGTGTTTCGTTTTTTTTGTTTTTTCCTTCGGCGTGCTCTGGTACGTCTCCGCAGCCGTAACCCGTCCACGTAACTTTCTTTACAACACATCAACATCATCGCTAAAAACACAACTTGGCAGAGATCAAGCCATCAAAGTCAAAAAAAAAAAAAAATAAAAATTATTGCTCAGATAAATAAAACCTATTCTACAAAAACAAAAACGGGAATAATTATATTAAGATGCATGGACTAAACAACAAGGTTTAAAGAAAAACAAAAAGCAATTATAGTTATTTTTACCGGGGTTAATAACTCCTTTTCATTCCCCATAACTCTGTGAAACATGCAAAGAGGCTCCAAAGAAGATAAATTTTTAATTCTTAGCGCTTTTTACTTGGGGTATCGTGGTGTAAGACTCCGTTGTGCCGATGAAATGCAGACCCATGCAGCACACTTAATGTCCTTTGTTTCTTTTTTCCATTTAGACAACCACAAACAATTTATAAGAAAGAAAGAAATATATATATAATATATGTAAAAATACAAAAAAACCCTAGACATTATAGTTCTGGACGACAAGTCAAAGAGGAGATAGCACCATTGTTACAAAAGGGTCAGACAAGTGGGACTGTGTGGGGGAGGGACAGGGACAGGAACAGTGACGCTTCAGGAACGGACCGAGGACTTGCAGACTTCCCAAAAACTTTAAAAAAAAAATATTAAAAATTCATTTTCTTCACTTTCTCGTCTGTCGATCGTTCAGCGAACACGCGACGCAAACATAGTCCTCCTTCTCGGCCGTCTCCGCCGTGACGCCGACGCAGACTTGGTGGAACCACTGGTTGCATCTACCGTCACACTGGACCCAGTCCACCTGCAGCGGCACAAGGACCAGAAACCACAGGAAGAAAATCAGTTTTAGCATGAAAATCTGTTTGATCTGTGAGGTTAAACGTCTCAGGTTTTGTTATTTGCAACTCAATCAGTTTGTGGTTTTGTCCTAAGAACATTTTCGGGGCCTTGATGCGACTTTATGAAGGAAGGAAACGCACACAAGTTAGTTTATGCGTAAAAGAATAAACATCTTTCATATATATTTTATATTTTGTTTATTCTGATCAAATAAAGTTTGTGCAGCTCCTGCCTTTTAGTGAAAGGCAGCTCCTTATATGACCTATGAACCATAATGATGGTTCAAAGGTCGTATAATTAGGTTTGAACACTTTTCCGACAATATAATTCAAGCTTTTTCAAAGTAAGTTTTCAAATTTCTTCAGGAACAAAGTTTGGAAATAAAAACAATATAAATGAACTAAAGAAGACAGCTTCAATTCACTGTTTTATATCACATAATTCATTACCGTTGTTAATAATGTCTAGTCATAGTATTCTACATTAAACAATGGTCAATAAAAATAGAGTTAGGAATAATAAATATTCATTACATTGAAACAATCCAAACAAAATGTGTCTAAGTGAATTATCTTCCTGCTCAAATTAAATGCTTAAAGACAAAATACAAAAAAAGTAAAAAGAAAAAAAAAAAAAGTTCCTCAAATTTCAATAATACTCTTTAACTTACAAAATATAAGCCAACCTTTATTTCAGTCACACAGATCAATAATTCACTGATTATTCCCGATTAGGAATTATAAATATTCATTATAGTGAAACAATTCAAACAAATTGTATTAACATAAATTACCTTTGTGCTCAAATTAAACAAAGACATATAAAGAAGAGTAGAAAAAGTTACAAAAAATATCCTAAGTTTTTTGGCATTTAGCAAATAAAAATAATTTAGATGATTGTATATTGAAAGTTTAGACGGATTTAACTTCAGACAGTGATAAAAAAAATACAACTTTTTTTTATTAGGTGTATGAAAATATCTTGTTTTAACTGTAAATAACGCGATATCCAAGTTTAGGCTTTTAATCAAATGTTAGACTCCACTTTACCACGAAACTGTGCAGTCTGAATATCAAAAACTTTCAAGGATTTTATACAGAAATCAAGCTCTTTCCAAACCTTGAAAGCACAATTTAAAATCAAGCATTTTCCAGGATTTTAAGCACCTGTATACACGATTTTAACTGGCTCCCTTCATTGTAAGTGATCACTTTAAAGTCTCACCTCGTCTCCTTCGGGCAGCAGGCAGCTTTCAGCGGGACACACAGCAATTTCTTCGTCAGAGTCGTCGGACTGGGAGAAGTCGGAGCGCGGGGAGGACGAGGTAGAAGCAGGCCGGCGCTGCAGCTTCTTTTTATTCACCTTCTGTCTTTTGTGGGAGTGTTTTTTATCTTTCCCCCTGCTCTCTGCGTCCGGTAAACCGTCCCTCTCCAGACGCCTCTTCGCCTTCCTTTCCGAGGCCGTCATGGCGTCTGTCGTGTCGTCGCTTCCGTCCTGAAAACAGAGTCAGTCCCGATAAAACTCACCAAGAGTAAAACTCTGTTACACACCTGAAACTTTGAATGAGGAGAGGCAGATTCGCTGCAAAATCACAAAATATTACCAAGTATTTTCAGTCTATTCTAAAATGTAAATGTTGTAGAACACTTGAAATAAGGAAAAACTAACTCACAATTAATTTTTCAGCAAGATATAAGAGCATGTTTTAAGACAATAATTCCTTAATGTTAATGAAAAAATATCAGATCCATTGGCAGATTATTCCACTCATAAAATTTTAAAAATGTCTTGTTATAAGTGCAATAATTTGCCAGTAGAACTATCATTTTTTTAAATCAAAATTATGGAATTATTTACTGAAAATAAGCGGCTATATCTTGCTGAAAAGTGAGTTGAAAGTCTTATTTCTTGGGTACTAAAATATTTGCACTCAAAACTAGACAAAAATCCTTGGTAAGATTTTGTATTTTTGATGTGTAATCTGCAAAATTAAATTTTTTTTCCCAATAATTTAGCAAAAACACAAAATATTACCAAATATTTTTGATCTAATATCTAGTGCAAATATCTTAATACACTTGAAATTATACCAAGTAAGCTTACAAGTAACTTTTAAGAAAGATAAAGGAGCTTGTTTTAAGTCTATCATTTCTTAATATTGATTAAAAAAAACACTAGTTCCACTGGCAAGTTATTGCACTTATAACATGAGAAAATGTACTGTTATATATAAAAAAAATTTACAACTTTTTTAATCAATATTGAAAAGCTATTTACTTAAAACAAAGCTACATGTGAGTTAGTTTAGCTTTAAGTCAATAACTCTTGAATATTGCTGAAAAAGTACTAGTTCAACTGGCAGATAATTTCAGTTATAACTTGGGGAAAAGAGACTATCTGGCAGTGGAACTGGAACTGGGTTGCTAGGTGACGGGCTGGGCCTAGCTGAGGTTGCTAGGCAACAGTGGAGTGCCTGGCCCTTGCTCATGAAATAAGGCCCCGTTTACATGACAACGATTTCGGGTGAAAACGGAGGAGTTTTGTCGCGTTTGTACTGTACATTTACACGAAACCACCGAACGTTTTCTCTAAAAACGGCACAAATTGAAAACGGGTCCCAGAGTGCAACGTTTCTGAAACGCACCGGTGTTCGTTGTCATGTAAACAAAATAAACGGCTCTTTTCTTCCAGAGAATCCCCAGCTCATGCGTAGTACGACACATTTCATACTACGCATCTTCGGTCAGGTTTCAGTCCGTTTTTTTTCATCAATATGCGAGAGTTTAGAGCGATGCGCGCTGCCGCGACAGGGCATGCAATTCTCGGCAGGCACGCGTTTCTCGGCATAACACCTGCTCTCTACAATCCACAGAAGAAGAAACTACCGAAAATGCCGGATACCAGAGTATTATTTGTGCTTCTGACTCTTATAAATCTAACTACAGCTCTCCAACACGGTGCTAAGTAGTGAAATAATCTACCAGTGGAACTAATACTTTTTCACCAGTATTAAGAGATTATTTACTCAAATCAACTCCTATATCTTCCTGGAGAGTTTAAGTCTGAGTAAATAATTTCTTAATATTGATTAAAAAAAAAAGTACTAGCTCCACTGGGAGGTTATTTAATTTACACAAGATATTTTTCCTATTTTACAAGTGAAATAATCTGGCAGTGGACCTAATATTTTTCCATCAATATTAAGGAATTACTGACTTAAAACAAGTTGTTATTTCTTGCTAAATAGTTACTTGTAAGTTAGTTTCGTCTTACTTCAAAACAAATTAGAAACTAGATAAAAAATACTTGGAGTGTAAACAATATGGTGGAAAATTACGCAGAATTCATCATTTAAAAATCTAAAATACTAAAGTTTGCTATGATTTTATGTCAGTTGTGTCAGCACTAAGCAGTTTTAAAATATCATGGAAATACCAGATAACAGATGAATGGATAGAAATAGAAGGCAAAAAGAAAATAACAGAAAAAAAGGGAAATTAACATGATAAATATCATATTTTGTAATAAATCATTCCCTGGGAGAGGTCAGGAATTCATCAGTTTTGATAACAAAACTAATAATCTATTGATTAAAATAACAAACAGTGCTGACAGCAGCTATATTTGGTTTATTTGCTGAGGTTGATTATTTTACCTCGTTAAGTGCCATATTTGTTCCCTGAGAGATGAACTGCATGTGTTTGCTGTGTTCTGACGGCTCCGCCTCGGCCGGCGAAGCGGCTCTGTTGGAGTGCTGGCTGTTGGCTCGGTCCAGTAGGATGTGGTACAGGCTTTGGACCTGCGGCAGCGACACCTGCAGCAGGAGCCCCTCCACCATCAGCTCCTCCAGCTCACAGTTCAGGCCTGGAGAAACAAAAAACAGAGAAAGGTTCAACTAAATGTACAGGATTCCTCCTTTAAGTCAGCGGTTTCAAACTGCAGTTCTTGAGCAAACAAACACAAAATCTAGTAAAAGTATTTTTGGTCTGTTTTCTAGTAGAGATGCACCGATCGAATGTTGATATCTGTACCAGTCCTGATATTCTAAAAAATTATAGATTAGGTATTAGTGACAATGCCCAATCAATAAGCTCAGATCTATTCAGTCTAATTCTTTGCTTTGTGCTTCCATGTTTTATTGTTTATTTTACATTATAGTCAGAATTAACTGTACTTTCTGAACCACTGAAAGAAGATTTGTTGCAGTTTATATTTACATGTTTGACCAAAATAGTCAACCTGTTGTTTTATCAGTTTCAGCTTCTTTATTATTTATTTTACATTGGCTGTTCTACTCATAATTGCACAAGTTGAATTAATTAAAGTCGAGCTGTTTTTACAAGTTTAACCAATTGTGAAGTGTGCTGTACCGGTGCAAAATTATCAAATAAATTTGTTTTTCAGTACATTTATGTCTGTGTTTATAAAAAGAAACGTTTTAAGTCAATTAAGCTGATAATCTCTTTTGGATTGGTATCAGCCTCAGATAACGGTATCAGAAGTAAAAAGAAATGTGGAACCAGTTTCTAGTGCAAATATCTTAGTACAGCTAAAATAAGACAAAACTAACTTACAAGTAACTTTTCAGCAAGATATAGGAGTTTATATAGATGAAAAAGTTCCACTGGCAGATTATTTCACTTAAAACATCAGAAAAATGTCTTGTTATAAGTAAAAAAGCGTCTACTACTTTTAGTTTTTAAAAAAAAAATCAATAATCAAGAATTATTGACTTAAAACAAGCTTCTATATCTTGCTGAAAAAATATTTTTAAATTAGTTTTGTCTTATTCCAGGTGTACTAACATATCTGCACTAGAAACTAGACAAAAACTTAATTTAGTGTTTTTGCAGTGCAGTCATTTAATTTAAGTGTGTAGAACGAGCTTCTGATCTGAAGTCTGGACTGAGCGAACACGGACCCTGCAGTGGGATGCATCTCTGCTCGGTGTAAAAGACGGTCTGAGCGTGGCTTGTCCTGTTCCACTCTGGAGTCAAACATGGAGCCTGAAAGAAGAAACATCAAACTAAGAATTAGCATCCGCGGCTATCTGCTGGCTGGGAAAAGAAAACGACTAACCGAAGACGGACCTGAGAGTTGTTGTGGGTGTTGTCGCAGCCCGACACCCAGTGGGTTAGTGTTGGGGGTGTTTCCGGTCGCTCCTCTAACTCCGGCAGGTTACACGTCTGTAAAATCTGCTGCGTTCGCTGCTGCCAGTTAAGAGTTCTCTCTACCAGATAGTTCAGGGCGTCGCCCTCCGGCATACGGACGCCTACGCCGTGCAGGGACGCCAGCAGGGAGAGGACCTTGCTTAGCTGGGGCTTTTCGGACCGCTGGCAGTGCGGACAGAGCCACGGCTGGGTTTCGCGCGACTCGGCCGGGTTCCTGACGCACACACTGTGGAAGGCGTCCCGACAGAGCTCGCACTGCAGCATGGCTCCCATGGGCGCCTTCTGGCAGAAACACACCTTCAGGTCCATGCAGTCCGCTGTAGGGAGGAGCTTCGACTCGTTCGCCGCCCTGAGATTGAAGAAGGTTTCCATCTCCCTCACGCGCAGCTCCTCCAGAGTCGCCATCTGGTTGATGAAATGAGTCAGTTTTATTTCTGCACAGGTTAAATGTGACTTATTCGTTTTCATGCATAGTGGTCACTACAGTGGACAGCTGTCTAAAAGCAATTTTCTTGTGCTTCTTGTGGATTTTTATGTTATAAATGCACACAGACCACTGAAGTGGACACTAATGCATCATAAAATACACTATCAACTACTGGCCATCAGCTGCAAATGCAAGAAATTATTTTTGTTAAATCCAATATGGCTGACAGACAAAAAAAGCCCGCCAACCAACCCGGTCCCCCCTTGCACTGTAGACGATTCTTGCAGGTAAAAAACATATTGAGACATCAGGTAACCCCTAAGGAACAATATTGCTGATGTATTTTTCAAATAACAACTTTGTATTTGGAGAAAATTACAATTGATCACCTAAAAAAAAAAAAAAAAAAAAAAAAAAAAGTATTTTACAAAAAAAATTTTCCTACCTTTTTTTATGCCTTAAGTAAATCAAAAAAAAGTTGGAAAAACATCCCGACACAAAGGATCATAATTCATGCAAGAAAGGGTTAAATAAATTAGGATATATCTATGGCCTATACAAATCATGTTTACTACAATTTTTGCCCAAAATCATTCTTAGATTAAGAAATTTCAGTCTGGTCATTTTAGGAACTCTGTCACTTTAAATCAGAATAAGCTGCTGCTGGCCACGACCACCCAACTCAAAGTTTCTCACTCGCATGTGAAAATGGCTGCAAATCGATGCACAATTATACTACTGTACATCTTTGAAAAGCATTAGTAGAGCCCCCAGCACAATCAACAAGAATGCAGCGAGTGGTTTCTGGATGATAAGTCGACTACAAAACACTTGTCTTTTCCAACAGCCATTGTAAAGTGGTAAAACTAGCTGAGCTCCGCCTGGGTTGCTAGGTCAGTGCCTGTTGAATGTGACTTAACAATAGGAAAGTTTATGAAACGGCTAATTTTCCAGACACCAAAACACATTAACTTATTGCCAAAAACACAGCAAGGTGCTTTTTTAAGTGGTAGAAAGCCAAAAGGAAGGACAAAAATGTGCAAAATGTAAATTTTATATAATGGATCCCCTTTAAAAATGTTATCTGGATTCTGATTGCTGGGAAATGGACCCAAAATTAGGCCGCAAATCTTTTCTTTACATTCCACAAGGAGACAAGAAATCATTTGTTTGAAATTAAACCTGTAATCAGCTTAGATAATATTCTGAATGTTCAACTAATATTCAGAAAACTCAAGTAGAACTGGAGATAGATTTGATTTGTTTTATGGTACTGATGCTTCTTTTACTAAAAGAAATTTGTCGCACTCAGGCTTCAGTGTGATTAGCAATTAATGTCGGAAAAAAAATGGCACATTCTGCATTTTTTTCATTTAAGAATCTATAAGAAGAAGAGAGACAGCAGACCCAGCAGTGCAGATGATCTGAAGGGAGTTGTCAAAGCGATCTGGGCCTCCATTGGACCTCAGCTGAACCACAGGCTGACCTTTTCCATGCCACGCTGCATGAATGCAGTAACTGATACGAAAGGAGCGAAACCGACTGCATCTACTGCAGCGTACAACGGCAAACCTTTCAGAAAAGTTATTGTTATATTCTACTTTTCTGAGAAACTGAATGTTGCGTTTTTATTAGCTGTAAGCTATAATCATCAAAATGAATAGAAATAAACACTTCAAATATTTAACTCTGCTCTATATAATATATGAATTGAACTTTTATACAACTTCCATGTGATTTTCTGCACTCACTGCAGAGGAAGAGTCCTGGGTCTCTGAAAGAGCTTTCTCCACATCGCTGAGAGAGTTCAGTCGTGTGGGTTTCTTTTTGTTACTTTTCAGGGATTCTTTCCCCTTCTTGGCCTTCCTCTTCGGAGAACCGGCAGCTCCAGCTTCAAATCTTGGACACAGGACCTGCATTAAAAGAACATAAATAGCTAAACATTAAAACTGATGACTCAAATAATAAATACCTCTATTGTTTTTAAACTTACTCTGCAAAAACACAAAATCTTACCATGTATTTTTGGTTTAGTTTATTAAAATAAGGCAAAAATAAGTAACTTTTCAGCAAGTTATAGGAGCTTGTTTTAATAATAATAATTTCTTAATATGGATGGAAATGTATTAGTTCTACTGGCAGATTATTTCAATTCTAACATGGGGAAACTATCTTGTTGTAAATTAAATAATCTGTCAGTGGAACTAGAACTTTTAGCCTTTAATATGGGAAAAATGGGTAACACATTATTTGGCGAGTTGTGCAAAACACTGCCAGACATGAAGGAGACTTTATGAATGCTTATGACTGCTGTCATGAAGTGTCATTTGGTAAATAATTACACTTTTAATACAAAGTTGACACTTTTAATTGACTTTTACTGCAGGTTTTAATGGAACTTTGCATTAAAAGTGCCATTATTTACTGAATAATGCAAAGTTTACACCTGTAGTGAACTTTCAATGTAACTTTTAGTGCACCTTTGCATTAGAAGTATCATTATTTATCGAATGACACTTCATGACAACAGATGTAAACATTTATGAGGACTCCTTCATGTTCATGACAGTCTCATATCAGTCTTATGCACAACCCATCAAAGAAAGTGTCACCAAAAACGGTCTTGTTCCATCGGCTGATTATGTCACCAATAAAAAAAACAACTTTTTTGTCAATATGAATGAATTATTTAGCTCCTAGATCTTGCTGAAAAGTAACTTGTAATTTAGTTTTGTCTTATTTCTTAATTAAACCAAAAATACTTGGTAATATTTTGTGTTTTTGGGCTCTCAGATCACTTCAAACCTCATCCATTCACTGTCTGACAGATTTTAAACATAGACATGTTTCAGCAAAATGTGGTAGATAAAGAAAGCGTCTGTGTGGATTTATAATCTGTACAATAATACCTCCAGCAATGTAAGAGTTGAGTCCTTTAGAAGGAAAGTTGCGCCTGCAGATTCTTTCCACTTCTGCACGTCTGCCATCAGAGACTCCAGCCGGTCCAACGGCTCAAGTTGCACTTGGATGGCTTGTCCTCGTAGCAGCATGTCGGAGAGGCTGTCCACCATCAAAACGCAGCCGCTGGCCTGAAGGAAAACACAACTGTTGAGTGGAAAACTCAGAGTTTGAACACTTTTCCCGCAGTAAAATTCAGGCACTTCTCAAGCATTTTCCAGGTAAGTTTTCAAACTTTTCCAGCACCAAACTTTGGAGATAAAAACAAAACAAATGAACTAAAAATCAAAGTTTCAATTCATTATTACATGACATCATTTATCAACGTTATTAAAAACGTCTTGTGATAGTATTCCACATTCTACAGCAGGGACAATGTAAACTAAAATATGGCAAACAGAACAATATCACAAAATTTTACCCAACACATCTGACTAATCCGAGAACAAAACACTAATTTAACAAAAGAAATCTCAAAATTTTAATAACGATCCTTCACTTAAAACATATAAGCCAACATCTATTTCAATTACACAGATCAATAAGTCACTGATTATTTGTTATTAGGAGTAATAAATATTCATTATACTGAAACAATCCAAGCAAATCGGATTAACATAAATTACTTTCCAGCTCAAACTAAACAAAGAAAAATATACAAAAAATTTCTTTCAAAAATATTCTTGTCAAATTTTCTCACATTTAGCAAATAGAAACAGTTTCGGTAATTCCAAAAACCTAAAACAAGAAAAGTTTAATCTGATTTAACTTCACACAGAGAGAGAAAAAAATGTGTGTCTTTTTATTCAGTGTATAAAAATACCTGGGTTCAACTGTAAATAACATTTTCTAAGTTAGGCTTTTAATCTAACATATGAAACACTTTCCAAACCTTGAAAACACCTAAATGAAATTCAAGTATTTTCAAGGATTTCCTCACCTGACGCTCCTCGGCCTCTTGAAGCCACTCCTGTGCTTTCCTGATGGTGTCTTTCAGCAGCAGACAGTTTGGGAGGTGAGCTGGGATGACGGAGGCCTTTTCAGCAGCAGCGCTCAGAGTCTCTATGGAGTGAGGCGGCCTGGTGATGGAAATAAAACATTATGGTTTCAGTCAGATCCATATCAATTATTTAGCAGCAGACGATATGAATGAATGTGTTTCTGCTTCATTCATAGGATTCTTACAAGCAAAATGAAAAGGTTCTGCAAACACAGTTTGTTAAAACAAACTTTTGAATAGTAGTTTTGTTCCAGGAATTATGCATCTTTAAAAAGAAATAGCAGAATACGGACAGAGATTAACGGAGAAGCGGCTGCAGGCATGTATCAGGTGGTGCTGCGCTCACCTGGCCTTCAGCAGGCTGCTCGCCTTGTCCTCCCAGTGCTCCGACAGAGTGAGCTGCTCCTGGAGGCGCGCCATGGCTTTCTCCACAGACGGATGCGGTGCCAAGCCGACTCCCTGGTCGATGAGTCTCCTCATGGCCTCCAGGGTGAGCGTGCTGGGCTGGGCGCTGGCCAGCTGCACGGCCTCCAGCCACCTGGCCTGCTCCAGCCGCTCCCGGAGCTGCGGCAGCTCCGGCAGGTCCACATCGAAATCGAAGCTGACGTCCAGGAGGCTCTGGATCTCTGCGACGCTGGGAGACTCCTCTACCAGGACCTTCTCGCTGTGCTGCTGGAAGTCTTCAATCCGATTCAAGAGTTCCTAAATGAAAAGAAGCATTAATTATTTTGCTTTTCGAGATTTGCTTAATGCTAGACACACACACACACACACACACACACACACAGTAGTATACAATGGTAGTACTTTGTTTAATTATTTTTGTTTATTATTTTTTCAGTCCCCTCCCGGTCTCTCTTGCCGCTGCCGCTGGTCATAAAGTGCTTCATAAAAGTATTTAATCCCCATAAACCTCCTTCATTTTGTCACAAACTTCAATGTATTTCATTAGGATCTTATGTAACAAACACAAAGTGGTCAGTAATTGTTAAATATATATTTTTTTAAGGACATTTTTTTACAAATTAAAAAATGAAAAGTGTCATATGTATTTGCATTGACCCCTTCACTCTGACACCCCAGGATAAAACTCAACCTAAACCACACAGAGGACAGCAAACCTTACAATCCAAAGAGACATTTTTACTAAAGAGGGGCAGATCGATCCAAAATATCAATAATATCAATTTGGTATCAGAACTGAATTGATAATTTAGTTTCAGATTCACCTGTTTTTGTGTTGTAGTTTCTAAATTTTACCCCCAAAAAATGTTTTGATTTGCTCTAAAAATTTGTTTTTTTTCACAATTGTCTTAGAAAAAAATTACATAAAATCCCTCAAAATGTGTAATGTTAATGTAAAAAAGTATGAAATGTTCCTCTTCCTTGCCGTACCTTGAGCTGAGGCGCCTGCGGGAGGCTGCAGCACAGGTTGTACAGCTGCCTCACAAAGGAGCTGAGCTCTTCCACCGTTAGCTGGCTGCGAGACTTTCCACTTCCGCACCGATACCTGGAACAACGGGGAGACTCGCCTTGATAATGCTGACGCAGTGGAACAAACACCTATAAACAAATTTAACTTCTATAACAATGTTACCTGGTCTGCTTCTTGCCGTTCAGCAGCTGCTGAGCCACCGAGGCGCATTTCTCTGCGTCTTGTGTGACGAGACGCAGCCGCCGCAGCAGATCGTTGTCGGGGAACAGTCTGGTCTCTGACTCAGTGAGAAGAGAGCGAAAGACGGGCAGACCTGAGGAGAGAACGACGGGTCAGACGCCGTCTGATTAACGCCTTCACCACCCAACACTGAAATGTTCTCAGCAGAGGAATGAAACACAGTTAAGGGTTGGAAATATGGACTAAAAACTTTATCACAATATTTTGTGGGACTATTTTGAGGGTAAAAGTGGCAATAAGAGCTATTTATTACTTCTTTTTTAGGAAACTGTCTGGCTGTGACTGCATGACACAGGAATTATAGCCCCACAAACAAAAATACTGAAACTTAAAAAAACATTCACATTTGTAAATCACTTCTTTAGGACATCAGTCACATAAAAAAAAGTGTGATCTGCATCACTAAACTGCACACAGTAGTTGCATTTAATCACATTTATTGATATTTATTAATACTCTCATTGAACTAACAAAGGAGAAAACACACTGCAAAATCACAAAATCTTACCATTTTTTTGTCTAGGTTTTAGTGCAAATATCTTAATGCTCTTGAAGACAAAACTAACTTACAAGTAATTTTTCAACAAGACGTAAGAGTTTGTTTTAAGTGAATAATTCACTAAAATTGATGGAAGAGTTCTAGTTAAAAGTGAAATAATCTGCCAGAAGAACAAGACATTTTAACTTATAGTATGGGAAAACTATCTTGTTCCACTGGCAGAGTATTCCACTTTTAACTAAAACGTTTTCATCAATATTAAGGAATTATTGACTAAAATCAAGCTCCTACTTCTTGCTGAAAAAATACCTGTATGATAGTTTTGTCTTATTTCAAGTGTACAAAGATATTTGCAGTAGAAACCAGATTAAAATTGCCAGGATTGTTAGTTATACTACACCGCTAAACACAAAATCTTACCAAGATTTTGCAGTGTAGTACAGCAAACAAGCACAATAATACGGAGATTTTTGGGGGACTTCAAACATCCTTAATTGGAATTTATTGTGACAATGATAAATCAGTATTCCTATCACGATAACAAATGTGTTGTGATAAAAGAAAACACGATAAATGCCTGGTTTTTATCACAAATCCAGCTCTAAAACAAGAAACCTCTTAAAGCTTGAATAAATCATGGAAAAAATGCAGCTAATTTAGATAATTAACACAAACAGCAGATATCAAACTTAAATATCTAAGACTATTGCTTCACTTATTTAACGTTTTGTTTCACTCACCTTTTTTCTTCTCCAGTTTGGCCTCCAGAGTCTGGGTGACACGACAGGCCCATTCATCATAGAGCTCCGCTCGCTGCTTCACGGCATTCATCATGGGGAACAGGTCGTCCATAGTGTATCTGTAGCTGCAGGAGCAAACACAATGCCACTTTTAGCTCTGTGGCAGCAGATTCCTGATGCAGCAACTTTTAGAGGAAAATATATATATAAGGCAGTGGTTTTTAAAGTGCGGCCGCCAGGGGGCGCTAGGAAGGCCTCAGGGAGTTGGATTTAAGATGAGGGGGAAGAAAGGACAAATAAAAATTCAATGACTTTTTAAAAATAAAATATAATCTGTTTTTCTATCATTACTGTAAAATATAATTGAAATAACTTGTTAGAATGTTGTTTGCCATGATCATCTTTCTGATTGGCTGCCAGTCAAATTTATGAAGCTGATTCTAAATCCTGAAACGGAAAAGTTTCTGTAAAGAAAAAAGGCAGAAGGAACCTGCTGCAGAAAGCATAAGAACTGTGGAGATTAAATCAAATTTGATGTGATGAATTTAAAATATTCCCTATTTTTATAATCAAAAGAGGGGATTGTGGTGGAAAATTTTAGAATATGTAATATATTATAACACAAACCTGATAAATACATTTCTACCTCAAAACTCATCAAAACTAAAATCAGAAGGCATGAAGCAGCACTGCAAAAAACACAAAATATTACTAAGTATTTCTGTCTAGTTACAAGTGCAAATACCTTAATGCAATTGAAATAAAACCAAACTAACTTGTAAGTAAATTTTCAGCATGATCCAATAGCTTGTTTTAAGTAAGTAATTCCTTTAATATTTATGAAAAAGTTCTAGTTTTCATTTGTAACAAGACATTTTTCCAGTGTTTTAAGTGAAATAATCTGCAAAAGGAACTAATACTTTTTCATCTACATTAAGGAATTGTTGACATAAAACAATGTCTTGCTAAAAAGTTACTTGTAAGTTAGTTTTGTCGACTTTCAAATAAACTAAGATATTTTCACTAAACATGTAGACCAAAAATAAGATTTTGTGTTTTTTGAAGTGCACTAAATGAATTAAATAATTACTGAAAAATGAATGAAAGGGAAAAAAAACATTCTAAAAGTTGATGTTTCCTTAGATATTTCATAGTATTTTCTGTGGGTTTGCTGAGGGCCAGAAGCTAATGCAGCATTAAAGCGTTTAGGACCCCCTGATCTAAGCTACGGTGTCATTAGGAAGATAGGTCGCCTGAAGACGAGTGCTAACAGCGATGCTAACGCTGAGAGAGAAGAAGCTTTTCCAGCAGTTCTTACTTGAGAGTGTAGTTGGAGACGGGGCAGGAGCAGAGGCTGTTGATGTGGTAGAGGCAGACCAGCACACCTGGGCTGCAGGGGCAGGTGACGGCGGAAAGGTAGCAGGTGGTCCTGCACGTGGCACACTGACGCTCATCGTCTTGGAGGTGATCATATTTTGCCTCCTTGCAGTTCACCACTCCCTAATGGTGTTAAAAAAACAACAGAATACGATTTTTACATTTTTCATTTTAGGAAATATTTATTTTTGGCACAAAATCTGTAAGTTTTATAGAAAATGTGAACCACTTTACCATTTTCTTGACTCTGTCCCTCAGTTCCTGCTCCTCTTTGATCATGAGGGTCATGTCCTTGTGAACGGCCGAGGCCAGAACCACGTTGAGCTTTTCTGCTTTGGTGGCCATGTTGCACACCATCTCATCGTGGGAGAAGACGTTGTACCGATGCAGCAGACGATAGTGATCCACACACTGCCTGCCCAGGGGCATCTGGATGTACAACCACAAAAAAAACAGGTTCCAGTAAGCCAATAAGGAGAGATGGGTAGTAACTAGTTACATTTACTCAGTTACATTTATTTTTGGAAAAAATTTACTTTTACTTTACTTCACTGCACTTTTTTACTTGAGTAAAATTTCTGAATTTTCTACCCACTGAGTGAAAAACTAACATGTTTTAACCAAATATCCACCAGAAGCAGACACACATCTGCAGTTTTTGTTAAAATTGTGTACATTTTTTATTACTTGAAACTAATTTGGAAATAAAAATCTTCTGCCTGATTTTGTTATTTTTTGTCACTTATAGGAATTTTTGTCATTTTCATTCTTAAAGTACTAAAAATTTCACTTATCTATATATATATATTGGTCCATCTGATGATGTAATTTGTAAATATCAAATGATTGATAATTTGATCAGTTACTCTGTACTGGAGTAGACTTTTTATCAAATACTTTTTTACTCTTACTTGAGTAATTTCTTGGCTACTTTTACTTGGGTAAAATATGTTGATGTACTCTTTCTTGAGCACAATTTTTGGGTACTCTGCCCACCTCTGCTTGTCGGAGTGTACTTTTTACTTTTACTTGAATAATTTTATTATAAAGTACTGCTACTTTTACTTTAGTAAACTTTCTGCATTTTCTACCCCCTGAATGAAGAACAAACATGTTTTAACCAAAAATTCACCAGACGCACCTGCAGTTTCATCTAAAGCCTCATAAGTTTCATATTGAAAGAAACCGATTTAGAAAAATTTCTCTTTTGCCTGATTTTGAAATTATGTTATTTATATTAATTATCTTCATTTTGGTCTTTAAGATACCAAAATTTTCACTTAACTTTATATTTTGGTCCATCTGATGAAGTAATATTTCAATATTAAATGGCGGATGTTTTGATCAGTAACTCAGTACTTGAGTTGACGTTTTACCAAATACTTTTTTACTTGAGTAAAAATATGTTGAAGTAGTGCTACTTTTACTCAAGTACAATTTTTGGGTACTTTGCCCACTTCTGCTGCTAAGTTACACAGTTATGCCATAAGTAACAGACTGTTTTCCTTTTTTTTTCCTGCTTTGACCCGACACACGTTTTCTAGCAGATTGACTTTGACTGGGCCACTCCAGAAAATCCACCATGTTGTCTTTAAGGCTGAAGTTTTCCTTTTGTTATTTCTTTTTTTTGTTTTTTTTTGTTTTGAAAAATAAGTATTTCTGAGTAAAGCTACGTACCCAGTCCACGGTGCAGAAGTTGACCGCCTCAGCGAAGTTAAAGCCCTGATTAAAGCCGCTGTGATACGCTCTGGGAAACGTGATGACGAACTCACCGGCGCACTGGTTGGTTCTGTAAATCTACAGCAGAGAGACGAGTTGTTGGTTTTTACTCAGGAGATGTGAAACGGACCGAGGTGGTAACTAAAGCAGCGGGTACCGGGACGCCGTGCGCCATCAGCGTGTTGGGGTTCATGATGGTGACCAGTTGGTGCAGCAGGTCCGGCTGGGACTCAAACAGCTCTGGAGCCAGTTTCTTCATCACCTTCTCCAGCTGCTCGGCAGCAAACCCAGGAGCACCATACCAGGTCTTGGGTTCGCCCCTAAAAATGAACAACATCAAATAAAGCAGCATTAAGGAAACAACACTGCAAAAAACACAAAATGTTAGATTGTCTGTCTAATTTCAAGGGTAAATATGCCAGTACACTTGAAATGAAACAAAACTTGACTTTTTAATATACTGATAAAAAAGCACTGGCAGATTATTTCATTTATGACATTTTCCTATGTCATAAATGAAATAATCTCCTAATGGACCTACTACTTTTTAAAAAAAATCAAAACAAAGGAATTATTTACTCAGACTTACACTTTTCAGCAAGATATAGGACCTGCACCGTTTCCTAGCAACCCCAGCCAAGTCCAGCCCGTCACCTAGCAACCCAATCCCAGTTCCAATGGCAGATTATTTCACTTATGACAAAACATTTTCCCATGTTATAACTGAAATAATCTGCCAATGGAACTAGTACTTTTTTTAGTTACTTGTTTGTTTGTCTAATTTCAAGTGTACCAACACATTTGCACTAGAAACTAGACTTGATTTGGTGGGTTTTCTTTTGCAGTGTGTGCCCCTTGTTCTACACACTTGAATTAAATGATTATACTACATATGATTACACTTTTAGTATTTTTGTCTAATTTCTTGTGCATCTTTCTTAGTAGAACTCAAAAGTAAAAAAAAAAAACTAACTTGTTATATGTCTCGTTATGAGTGAAATAAGACATTTTTCATCAAAATGAAGAAATTATTGACTTTAAAAAACCTCTTACTTCTTGCTAAAAAGTTACTTGTACTTTAGTTTTGTTTTATGTCAACGTCAAGTATACTAAGATATATGCACTCTAATCTAGACAAAAAAATATTTAGTGACATTTTGTGTTTTTGCAGTTTGTCAGGAATGTGCTTATCTACTGTCCAGTAAAGTTAGGATTGAAATTTTATTTCTTTTTATTGATACTTGTAAACAGTGCTACCAGGTACCTCTTTGAAAAGAGATTGTAGATCTCAATCAGTTTATTATCTGGGTTATTATTAAATAAGGGTTATTATTATTATTGTTATTATAATTATTACTTGGTTTAATGTTAAGTTTGGTGTATTTTCAGATATTTGACTCCCGGAAAAACAAAAACTATTCAATAATTTGTCTTAACAACATCTGTGTTTTCAGCAAAGTTCTGAGTTTCCTTTGTCAAGCTGTATTTGTGTTTTTGCAGTGTATCCTTGTATTTGTACCAGTGCAGGTAGTTGATGGAGTAGCTCCAGTGATCCTCAATGTGCCAGCAGAACGAGGAGAAGCACATGCCAACATAAAGCCAGGGCAGCGTCATCCCGCAGATGTCAGCTGTCACATGAGTCAGAACCGATGGGTTCATCATCGCCAGATTGTTCAGATTCCAGCCACATTTGAGGTATTTCTGCAGAAGATGAAAAACACTATAAATGTGATGTTGCAATAAATCCACCTCTTTGTAATAAATTGGACTAAAGCAGAGAAATGCAATCAAAACTGATCACAATTCCTCTGACATAAAGAGAATACCTCATCTGCTGGGGAAACCTTAAATTTTCCATTTGGGATGGGGAATCCGCTCCCAAACTCCTTGGAGGCGATATCAGCTCCGTACTCCACGGTAACGTCCTCCTCAATGGCTCCTACCAGGCGCCAGAACTCTTTCTCCACCAGCTCCATGGGTACCATCTGTCACCAGCACCAGAGGGATACATTTTGAATTTAAAAAGGCTTAAAGCAACACAGACGAGGATGTTTATGTAGGAAAATACACAACTTACATGAACCGGCATGTTGAAGTAGTCAGATTTGAATGCATCTGCCATTTGGCCGAACGCACGCAGAGAATAGTCCCTGTGTGCCTGTTCAAACCCGAACGCCTCGTGAGGTTTGCTGCATTCCTGCAGGTGCAATTAAATACTGGTTTTATGTTTACATCCTAAATATGTAAAAACCTTAAGCTTTTTAATGCCTCTCAGAATAAGATTGAAACTCCATGCTGCAAAAACACAAAATGTCACCAAGTACTTTTGGTTTAGATGCTACTGCAAATATTTTATTACAGCTGAAATAAATCAAAAGGACCATACATGTAACTTTACAGGAAGATATAGGACTTTGTTTTAAGTCAATAATTTCTTAACATTGAAGAAAAAGTACTAGTTATCTTGTTGCAAGTGAAATAATCAGTTGATTCTTTCAATACCTTTTATCAATACTTGGGAATCATTCACTTAAAATAAGCTCCTATATATTGCTGGAAAGTTACTTGAAAGTTATTTTGTCTTATTTCAAGTGCAATAAGATATTTGCATGAGAAAATAGACCAAAAATACTTGGTAAGATTTTATGTTTTTGCAGTGAAACTAAGGTTGAATCAGAGTTCGTTCATTTTCCCCTCAGTAAAATTCAAGAACTTTACAAACATTTTCAAGGTAAGTTTTGAAAATTTTCCAGCATTACACTTTTGGATTACACTGTTATTAATCATGTCTTGTGATAATATCTGACATGCTACAGCAGGGACAATGTAACTCAATTTTATGCCTTACATAAATTAATTTTGGTTATTCTAACTGACCTAAAACAAGATAAGTTTAATCTGATTTCACTTCAGACAGTGAGAGGAAAACGTGTATTTTTTTTTTTAATTAAATATATGAAAATGTTAGCTTCAACTGTAAGTAACGCCTTCAAAATTTAGGCTATTCAAACAATGGATTTTATAACAAAACTGTGCAGTCAGTTGTTTAGAGCTGCAAATGTTACATGATCTTTTGAAAAAAAAAATCTGCTATAGAAAATGTGTTCTTAAGTTTAAAAACAAAAAACAGTAAAGTGTAATAAAGTGAATGCACACATTTTCTTCTATGGGAGGTTGACATTTGTCAGAAATGCTATAAAAAAATCAAACCTAAAAGCTAATGTCTGTACGCTGTGAGCGCTTGAAGTCAAAGTCAAAATTCTTGTTTGGCTCAAAATCTTGAACTACAAACTAAGGCTGATTTTGAAAAATACACACAGTTTCCAAAAAGATTTAAATAAATATTACTGGTTGTTTTGGAGTTATTCTTTTGAGGATATTTAGTGAAATTATTCCATTAAAAATATCTGAAAAACAGCTAAAACATGCACTTTTTAATCAAATATCTTTCTTTAAATACATCAGGTGGTTCTTTATTACTTTTGCCTCCTAACATATAAACATGTTGCTATATAATAAAGTAACTTTTTCTCATATTTCCCCTTTGTTTCAGGTCTGTTCTATATAAACAGTGTATTGGCATCATGTGTTGTCTGTGTCACCTGAGCCAGACACTTGGGGCACCTCCAGTCTCCTTTGGGGACGTCGTGCAGCGGGGGGATCAGACAGAAGGTGTGGTAGCTGTCGTCACAGCCGTCACACAGCAGCAGCCGGTCCTCGTCGCCTCCACTGCCGCACACCAGACACACTACCAGATCCACCTGGGAGACAAAGGCAGATATATCAACTGAACATAAACAAAAAAAAAAAAAAAGAAACGTCTGCTGAACCTTAAGCAGGCTTTTCAGAGATGAAACATAACAGAGTTTACTTTGGTCCATTTAGATCCACAGAGGCTGAAAGCCGGAAGGTTTGAAACGTCTCACTTTGTTTTTAAATGGAAATTCTGAACAACTGAGCCGATCAGCTGCACAATGAGACGGTTTTACGAGATCTACATGTAATTCACCCTATGATCAAAGTTCACATAAATAAACAGATGGATGGATGGATGGATGGACGGACGGATGGATGGATGGACAAATAAACAGATGGATGGATGGATGGATGGATGGATGGATGGATGGATGATGGATGGATGGATGGACGGACGGACGGATGGACGGACGGATGGACGGACAAATAAACAGATGGATGGATGGATGGATGGATGGATGCATGGATGGATGGATGGATGGATGGACAAATAAACAGATGGATGGATGGATGGATGGATGGATGGATGGATGGATGGATGGATGGATGGATGGATGGATGGACGGACGGATGGACAAATAAACGGATGGATGGATGGACGGATGGATGGATGGATGGATGGACAGACGGACGGATGGATGGACGGACAAATAAACAGATGGATGGATGATGGATGGATGGATGGATGGATGGATGGATGGATGGATGGATGGATGGACAGACGGACGGATGGATGGATGGACAAATAAACAGATGGACGGATGGATGGACAAATAAACAGATGGATGGATCGACAGACGGACGGACGGACGGACGGACGGATGGACGCTTTAGAGTTTGGTTCCATAGTCAGTAGTAACTGGTTCTGGAAAATTCTTAAAATTTCTGCATTTTCCTGGCAGGACCAGAGAAGTAGAGCCATAAAGATGCAGCAGCTTCTGAACGATAAATAAACTTCAAAACATGTTTTTTTCCCATATGGGGGTAAAACCAGCTAACTAAACATGGTTGTCTTCTAATAATGAGGTGGGCAGAGCTCAGCACCCACTGACTGTCACGTCAGTACTGGGAGGTTCTTGAAATGGCCGGTTTACCAGAAACCAAAAGAACATTTTTTGACTGTTACTAGAAGCAACAAAGACCCGAATAAAAGTACAAAAATGTCCAAAAAAGTGAATTTTACACAATCGATCCCATTTAATAATGGTGCAATGATGATTGGCTTTTCATCCATCATTTTAATTGTGACATTTCCATTTCCAAACCACAGCTGTTGAATCTCTGACTTTTTAGACCATGACAGAATATGTGCATCTATAGAGGAATAATAGTGAACGTTTCCTTCATGTGGCGGCCGATGAACGCTGATATCTGACGTTCAGCTGAAGCTTTCATCATCATCAATTATTCAGCGATTGAACTTCTCCAGGCTGAGGATGTTTCTACTTACTGGACTCGGAGGAATGAGAGGAATCATCTTCTTGTAGCGGGACTTGAATTTGTCTGCTTCGATTATTGGTTCCTTAAACTCGACTGGTTCCTGTTTCACTAGAATAGGAATCGGTTTTTCTGCAAGGCAGCAAGAAACCTCAATGTTACTAAGAGCAGCTTTCATATTTTATATATAAATTCACTTTAGTTCCTCATTTACAAGCTGTAACTTAAAACCTGATAAAATGCTCTTTAGATATACTTTCTTAGTGTGTATGTCTATTTCATAGTAAATTATATTGATCCTGTTACACTTTTGGAAGTAGAAGTTCCCTGTCAGTCATTTCTGAATGTTCTTGTAAAACGTAATCATATTTAGTCCTGGGTTCGTACACTTTTCCCACAGTAAAATTCAAGCACTTTTCAAGGTAAGTTTTCAAACTTTTCCAGCACCAAACCATGGAGATAAAAGCAATACAAATGAGCCAAATAAGACAGTTTAAATTCACTATTTATAACATTTATTATTGTTATTAATAATATCTGGTCATAATATTCTACATCCTGCAGCAGGGATAATGTAAATTAAAATATAGTTAGGAATAATAGATCTTTATTACGCTGAAATAATATTTACAAAAAGTGTTGCAAATAATAAAGGATCAAATTAAATGCCTAAAAACAATGTAGAAAAATGGTTACAAAATTGTTTTTTTAAATGTTCTCTCTAAGTTTTCTGGAATTTAGCAAACAGAAATAACTTTAGATATTATAGCTGACCTAAAACAAAGAGACGTTTAATCTGATTTAACTCCAGAGAGCGAAAAAAATGTGTCAGTCTTTTTATACGGTGTATGAAAATATCTGTCTTGAACTGTAAGTGAGGTTTTCCAAATTTAGGCTTTTAATCAAATGTGTGAGTGCATTGTATTACAGTTTCAAGGACTTTATAGCTAAATCAAGCACTTTCCAAACCTTGAAAACACCTCATTTAAATTCAAGCACCTGCTAATAAATCAGAATATCGGTTCTGATGAGGCTCGATTGTCAGATTAAAAGTACGCTTTGGAAATAACAACCTTTAAGCGAGACTTAAACTCTTTTCAATAAGTTTCTGTATTTACTTTTTTATTTTTATAATATTCTAATCTAAAATGTTGAAGTTTCATCATGAATAACAGAGATAAAGCTTTATGTAATTTATCTATATTATGTGTTTCACTTTGTGATGGAGTTACTGGAAAGAGCTAACTATTAAATAATCTAATTTATTGAATATGACTGTAGAAAAGGTGTTTTTTATATAAAATGTTTTTTTACATATTTGTTAAAACTGTCACCATGTCGTAGCAGTTTAGCATGAGACAGATTATCTGTGAAAAGATCGACCTCCTCGCTGAGCTACTATTGCCGTCTGAAAAAAAGCTCCGCTCCCGACCAAAAACAGCCAATCAGAGCAAAGAGGAGGGTCTTAGCGCTGTCAATCTTACTCATGTAGTCGCTGCTAATTGTGCTAAGGGTGGAGAAACAACTTACAGTTACAGGTAAACCGTTTATCTGACATCATCAGTGGCCATGCTAATTAGCCGTAGCATTCATGACAGGCTATGCTAGCTCTAACTGGTTGTTTCTAGATTGCACTGGGAGCAGGCAGAGGGGCTTATCTGTCTCATAACATACAGTCACGACATAGTGACAGTTTTAACATACGTGTAAAGTACTTTTTTTTTTTTTCATAAATGTTACAAACTGCAGCTTTAAATCAGTTACATGCTTTACGTTTTGCTGTCTGAGACGAAGAGTCTGACCTGGTTCTTGCTTTACGACAATAGAGCCCATCCTCCTCCTCAGGTTGGGCTTGCTATCCCCCATCTCACCTGGCTCAGTCTTCACACAGGTAGTCTGCACCAGCACAGAACAAGAAGTGAAACTAGAGGCAACCTCAAACTGTAAAAAAACACTGTGAAGCTATTCTTGGAACCTGCGGCAAAAAGTGAAGCCGCAGCGACTCTCACCTCGATCTTCATGCGCTTGGCTCGGCGAGCGCTGGGGCAAACATCAGGCGGGGGGGCCGGCGCTCTCTGAATCGCCTCCTGCAGCTTGGGCTCGTCGCCGCTCATCTCCTCCGCCGACTGGTCGGGTTTCTGGACACACTGAGGGAAACAGAGTCGGTTTAAAGCCCAAACCTGTGAGCAGGGATTTGCATGTTTGACAGGAAATACCTGCAAATACAGACAGGAGGAAGTTGTAAATACGAACAGAACGGGATACAAGTCTGAAGATACTGGGATGATTTTGCTAATATAAGTCTATGTGCAGCAAAAACACAAAATCTTACCAAGACGTTTTGGTCCAGTTTCTAGTTCAGCTATCTCAGTACACTTGAAATAAAACAAAACTAATTTACAAGTAACTTTTCAGAAAGAAAGAAGAGCTTGTTTTAAGTAGAAAAATTTCTTAATATTGATGGAAAAGTTCTAGTTCCACTGGCAGATTGCTTCATTTATAACATGGGAAAATGTCTTGTTATAATAGAAATAATCTGCCAGTAAAACTAATACTTTTTTTTTCATCAATATTAAGAAATTATTAGCTTAAAACAAAATCATATATCTTGCTTAAAATCTACTCATAATTATTTTTAATTCAAGTTTTCTAAGATATCTTAACTAGAAACTAAACAAAAATTACTTAAGATTTTGTGTTTTTGCAGTGAATGGTATGATTTTACATCATGATATTAAAAAGACAATTAGTGAAGATACTTGTGATAGGATAAATCAATTTTATATTTTTAGTTTATGAAGATTTAATTTTGGGAAAATCTGGATTTTTTTTTTCCCACCAATGGTCTCTTAGGGTTTCCATAGTTCAGAGGGCGGCCATCTTGTTTGACAGCTTCTGTTTATTTTAACCTGGAATTCATGTCAACTCTACCATAACATATTACATACACGCTACAATTTTTCTTACAAATATGATAATAAAGTCATGAAATTACAAAAATAAAGTCGTACGGCCATAAAGTTACGTTAAGCGACTACTTAAAATCTGATCAGCTTAAGTAGTCGCTTAATTTTTTTCCAGAGCTGTATTTTGATTAAAATGCAATTAACTCAAAAATTAAATCAAGTCCCACCGCTACATTAAATACAGTTAAAACACACTGAGTTTTGCAGCTGAAACGTGAGAAGTTCAACAGGTGTGAATACTTTTGCAAGTCATGGTGCATTACGGGCACCAGCTCCTCTGCGGGTTCAGACAAAAGGTGGACAGATGAATGGATTTTATATTAACTGATATTTCAGCATCAGCCTCCTTTTGTGCTTTCAAACAGTAAAATTCCTCCTGTCTGTTTAAGAGTCAAAAACTCCACAAAGTTTTAACTTTTGACCTTATTTCTGCCTGGCACAGAAACAAAACCACAGCGGCTGCTGGATGCACGTGGTGACACTGAAGTAGCTTGAGAACAAATACAGCCGAGTCAAGCTGGAAGTATGGCACAACGGCCCACCCACACAGGACATGCATTTTGGTTCATTTCAGGCTTTAGCAGCTTTGTAATCGTCACTCAAACGTACCTTTTCAAGGTCAGGATCAGCCTCCAAACGCATCAGTTTGGAAGCTGGTTCTTCTGCCTGAGGCAAAAGAGAGCTTTGGTAATAAAACATTTTAGAGTGACCTGTAGAAGCGGCCACACATTACCAATTCAAGTCAAATATCACAGAAGCTCTCTTTATTTTTTACGGTGCAAACGCAGTTAAAGTCAAAACAAGATGCTAAACTATAACAAGAGGCTCCAGCGGCAGAGTGTACTGGTTCCTGCACTCTGAACTAACTATATTTATACAGAGAAGAAAAACAGCACATTGATTTCTGTCACATTAGATTTACGCCACACATTCTCTTTATATGTAGTTTAATGTTGACACCTAAAAAGCTGGACGAATTATGGTAGGAAGCAGATTTTTAGGTAGGATGATTAAAAAGACAGACATTAAATCAGATTAAACAGATTTTACAACACGATATTTAACACTGGAAGTGGAAAACATTTTAAATATCCAAAATAAATAAACGAAACAACAGAAACAACAAATAAAATTAACTATGAAGTCTCTGAAAACATATTTGTCCTTCAAAAAAATGGCTAGTTGAGACCAAAACACCAGACTGAAAACTTTCGTCATCCAGTTTTTGGTAGAAAGAGAGAGAAAAGAGAAAAGCAATAACTTACGCAAATGGAAGTGATTGACTTTGTCTTAATTTATCATGTAATTAATTGATTTATTGCGACAAACCTAAGGGTTTGTACACTTTTCCCGCAGTAAAATTCAAGCATTTAAAAAAAAAAAAATTCCAGTTTTCTAAGATTTTGGAGTTAAAAATAAAACAAATAAACTAAAGAAGACTGTTTCGGTTATTCTAGGTCAGGGGTAAAGTAAACTAAAATATAATAAAATTTTATGTCACATTAAATACTTTTGGTGATTTTAACTGACCTAAAAAGCGATCTTAACTTCAAACATTCATATTACATGTATGAAAATATCTGGTTTCAACTGTAAGTAATGTTTTCCAAATTTAGGCTTTTAATCAAACATAAGATTACACTTTAGTACAAAACTGTGCAGCTTGAATATGAAGCACTTTCAAGGATTTATACAGAAATCAAGCACTTTAAAAACCTTGAAAAAATAAATTGAAATTCAAGCACTTTCAAGCACCCAGCACATAAACCAGACCAGAATTTAAAAACTGTATTTTAAGTTTAAAATTAAATATGACTTCTTAAATTTATCTGAAGGTCACAATGAGAGTGCAGGGACATGAGAAGTTAGGTGAATGGTAGATTCACCTCTGCAGTTGGAGCCTTCTTGACTAAATATATAAACACTTTTAGTAACAGAACCAAAAACTTAGAAATGCAGAATTCAAAATTACCTTTACAAAAACGATATCATATATTTTTCTCCAAAGCAAATCACACAGAAATCTTTTGCACAGCGGTTTGGATTCTGCTCGTTTCGTTTGTTTCTTATTACACTTTTTTCACAAACGGCGTCATTTCAGATGATGACTGCAGATTGCTGTCATGCCGATACATGCGTGCAACTCACCAGCAGGTTAGCTCCGCTCTGAAACAGATTGTAGGGATAGAGGATTCTTTCGTAATGACCTCGCAGGTGTGAGCCGACGGCTTTGCCAGGAGAGAAGCCCATTTGAACTGCGATCTTGGTCCACCGCCTGTCCTGGCAGACGATGTCAAATCCCCCCTCATCTGCAACGAGCTGAAACGGCACACAGTCATGTCAGCGGCGTCTGTTTCTGAACTCTGTGAGATATATGTGTCTGTGAATAACCAGAGGTGGAATAATGCACCTTGTTTAGCTTATATAAGTCCAGAATCTTCCTCTCCACATGAGGGATCTTCAGGGTACATCCCTGCAAATCCCAAAATTTGGCAATCTGGTCCAAAAAATTGAGCTTGACCCTCGTCTGTGCCTACAGACAAACAAAATAAATCAACATTTATTTCCTCCAAAATCACAGTGTGTTGACCTAAAGTATCTTTTTTTAAATAAAAAGCATTATCCTCTTACCAAAAAAAACGTTACCTTATGCTAAAAAAAACATTCTTAAAGTACCTAAAATCTAAAAATAAACAAATGAATAAAAAACAAAAAGATGCAGAGACAGATAATAGTAAAATCACATCCGACATACTCTGATAAACAAAACTCACCTCCAGCTCATTGAGCCGCTGGATGCGAGGGACAAAGTGAAGCTTGTCAACATCGCAGGCAAATGGTGGCTGCCAGTCCTGAAGAGCAACAACGACACATAAAGGAACATGGAGGTCATGATAGCTGGCAGCCTGCAGACGGGATTCACCCTTTCATCTTTACACCCAGCTCAAGACGTAAACAAACAAAACTATTGCTTAAATATATTCATGCTATAAAAAAAGAGGCAACTTTTGAATTTGCTCTGAAAAGCAAACTTAAAGGAATGTTATGCTAAACTCTAGGCTTGTTTTGGATTTGAATAATCATGTTGACAAAAATATTGATAGTTTATTGGTTATTTCAGCTGATAGAGAACATAAACAGTACTAATCGCCTAACACACTTTATTTCTGCCAACTTGTCCAGACCATTAAACAAACATAAATACAAAATGCAGTTTTTTAAAACAGAATTTCATGAATTAAAATGACTAAAGTTATATGAATCAAACAAGCCTGATTAGGATTAAATGTGTACATTTATGAAATTACTTAACAGAACATGTCTAAAACATGAAGAAGGCTAAAAGACGTCAAGAAGCATGCCCCGACCTAAACAGATTTAAGAGCAGATGATTGTCTGGGGAAGGTCAAAAGGCCGTTTCTAAGGTTTTGGAGCTCCAGTGATTCTCAGTGACAGTCATATTGACAAATAGAGGAAACATGAAACCCTTCCAGAGGTGGACAGCCTATAAAAACTGTTCCGAGAGCAATCATCGACTCAACCAGGAAGTCGCAAAAGAACGCCAAACTACATCTAAAAAAACAGTGCAGGCCTCACCTGCCTCGGTTAAGGTCAGAGTTCATGATTTAACAAGAAGAGAGAGCGAGAGAGAGAGAGAGAGAGAGAGAGACTGCTGGAGTCCAGGGAATAATTTTAGTGGACTGATGAGACAAAAGTGAAACTTTTCTGGAACTAACAATATTTCAGAAAATTTTCAGAAAAACCTTCAGACAGTCATGTATGGTGGTGGTAGTGTAATGCTCTGGGACTATCAAAGGTAATTACTTGCTATAGGAAAACCTTACTCACCTTAAGCAGAGGTACTTGGAAAAAATTTACTATTAGGAGTCGTTTTACAGCTACGTACTTTTTACTTTCACTTTAGTAATATTATTATGAAGAATTACTACGGTATACTCTACCCAGTGACAGTAACTTCACTGAATGAAGAATAAACATATTCTAAGTAAAAATGCACCAGATGCAGACCTGCTGTTTATGTTAAAGTGAGACCTCCTGTTTGTACACAAGCTTTGTTATCCAAATGTTATTTGGAGGTCACGTGAAAACTGGAAGTATTTTACCTCGTTTGAACATAAATATGCATTACATACTGTATTTATTAGTTTCATAAGTTTTATACTGAAATATACTTATTTGTAAAAGTCTTTATTCAGCTTGAATCTGTTTATTTGTAGTAGTAATCTGTATGTTTTATTTCCTTTTAAAACAACAGAATTTACACCTAACTAAACTTTTTTCTGTCTGATTACATAATTTAAGTATTAAATCAAATGCTATGATCAGTTAATAATAATAATAATAATAATAATAATAATAATAATAATAATAATAATAATAATAATAATAATAATAATAATAATAGCACATTTTATTTGTAGACGCCTTCCTCAAAACCCAAGGTCACCTCAAGTACACATTACATTTGAAATGCAAATTTTTATTTTACTAAATGCTTTCTTACTCTTGTCTGAATCTTTTTGTGAATGCTACTTTTTAGTTTTTACTTTTACTTGAGTACAAATATGCTGAAGTAGTGTTACTCTTACTTGAGTACGGTTTTTGGGCATTTTGCTCGCCTCTGCTTGTAGAAAAATGAGACTTCCAGCTGCTTCCGTTCACTTTTGCTTCGTCATAAAGACTGTTCTGGTCAAAAAGCAATGCTACTCTTACTTGAGTAGAATTTTTGGGTCTTCTACTCGCCTCTTACTTGATTTATGCAGCAGAACAACGATTAAAAGCACAAGGCCAAGTCTAACACTGAACGGTTAAACAAAAAAGTAGCTAAAGTTACGTAGCAGCTGAGTCAAATCGCAGATTTATATCTGATTGAGATTTTAAACAAGTTGTTCATGCTTTAAAACTTTCTGGCGTGGCTAAATTAAGACAATTCACAAAAAAAAAGAATGGGGCAATATTCTTCTACATAGTTGTCACCAGATTATTTGGATTAATGACTGATTACTTTTTTCACAAAGGCTCAGAATGGTTCATCTGGCTTAAATGAAACCTTAACTTGAAAAGCCACATGTTTTATTTACTCAGCTGATCTACGACTGCTGTTAAGTGGAAGATCAGCTGAGTCTGTACGGGAGGATATACTTTTTCACAACCCTGTAGATCATTTTGTAATGTAAACACTTCTTTTTTTTTTAAATATACAGTGTCAAAAACACCAGAAGTAACAAAATGAGCCCCAAGTTCTTTGCTTTAAGCCTGTGGCCAACATCCCCCACTGACAGACAAAATGGCCAGATGGAAGACTCAACTCAATAGTCCAGCTTACCACAAAGCCAACATGGAGGACAACACCCTTCAACACAGGCTCACACATGAACCCTGGCTGATTATGTGGTTGCTCATATTATCATAGCCTGCATCGATAAAATGTTTAGCAATATTGCGTTTTTAGCAAAACTTCAAAGGTCATAACTTGATTTAGTAGGAAGGACTTTTTAAAAATCCATACTTAACAAGAACATCTTACATATCAGTTAAAAATACGTGTATATTAACGTGTGTATTAAAAATTAAACGCACTTTGCGTCGGGTTTTTATTAGAAAGTGACCATGAAAGTGATGGGACTCACTCTGTGGATGCTCTTAACTAAATAAATTAATAATTATGAAAGTCAGCTTCATGGCTTTAGGGCCATTAAAAGGACAAACACGGTAAAAGATGAAGCTAAATGTGATTTATTTTATTTTTACCATCCGTGTTTTCTTGCTATGCTTTCAGGAGCCGAATAGCTTCCGCATAGCTGCTGGTGTCAAAGCTGATAGCCTCATTATGACAGGTATAGCTAAGGTTAGCCTGCCAGCAGAGAGGATCAATGACCGGACCACCACCGAGGTTTTACTGACCCCCGACTATAATCCGGATTTAACATCCCGCAACAAACACACGACTGCTAGTACACCTCAACTAGATCAGTATATCTGGGCTAGGACAGGGTAAATGAGAAGAAGCTAACGGTTGCAGCACAAAGAATGAGGACCGCGGTGTGTATCCGCCATGTTGAACAGTCCCTTTAAATCCTAGCGCTCGGTCCATCTAAAGCCGAACTAACTCAGCATCCGCGCCCTCAGAAACCGAATAAAACAACTCGGCGCACTCACCGGCGGCGGCCGGACTTTGCAGATCCCCGTCCTCTCTGCGATGGGCCGGATCTTGTTGATGAAAGCATAAGGATCTCGAAATTCTTCCCAGCTGGGCTCGAAGACCGGGCACTCCGGGGGAGGCTTGAACTCGTCCGGCCGAGGCAAGCTCATGGTCGTTCGGGACCCAGCGGAGTTGTGACTCAGGGGATCGGCGTGCTGCGGTCGGGCTGAAGGTGTTTTGTTTTTGTTTTTGCTTCTTTTTTTTTTTTTTTTTTTTTTTTTTTTAATTTTTGTTCCGGTTATTCACCAGTCACAGTCGGCCTGCAGCGCGTCGACATCAACACGAGAGGAGGCAGATTACACTCTCACACACATCTAACCGAAACACATGCACACACATCCACGCACAGTGAAGAGAATGTTCCAAGGCAGCGAGCACGTCCGCCTAAAAAACTAGTCACTGCACTGCTCTACGTGATGCTCGGCAGATACATCACTCTCTGCAGTCTTACACTGTAATAAGTGCTGTATACGGGTGTTTAATTGTTTTGTAATGAACTTCCTTAAAAGATTTTTGACTTTATTCGTTGTAAATAGTGATAATGGAAAAGGATACATCCACTTGTTTAGTAGCAGTGCGATGAAATTAAGGTCTTTTAGAGGGTTCATAATGCATTAAACACCCAAACGTGAAAAAACGAGTCAGTTACAAAGTCCTAAAAAGTTACAAATAAAAATATTACTAAAAGCAACGTCTGATTAAATAAGGTAATCAAATCAGTTTCGAAATAACTAGCTAATAACAGTGAAATTAAAGTTGTTTTAGTTTGAAATCCACCCACCCACAGAAAAAATACCAAAAGTTTTCAGTTTGAACACTTATCTTATTTCATTATTAGCATTCTTCACTAATATAAAGTGCCTTGCTTGTCCTTTTCACATTTAAAAAGAAGAAAATCTTAAAAGTGTGGTGTGTACCTTTTGAGCTACTGTCCTGGACCCACGTTAGATTGTTTGGAGTTTCTGTAAACATAGATTATTAAGTGCAGGAGGTCATGACTTTATGTAATATTCTTTCAAATGTGGATATTTTCATCAGCTGTTAGCAGAAGATGATCAAAATTAATAAAAATAAAGGTATGAAAGCATCTTTATGTTTAATTAACCTATGATGCGTTTCACTTAGTGAACTAAGTTACTGAAATAAATTAACTTTTCGGTAATATTTTAATTTATTTTAGAAATGTTACCTGAGGCTCTGTCTGTCTTCACATCAACTCTGATATGGAAACTGGTTTCCTATCTCTGTTATGAAACATTCCCACAGCATGATGCTACCGCCACCATGTTTCACTGGGGTATTTAGCTTTTCTCTCATCTGGTTACATCACTTTTTTCCACATGTTTGTTGAGTCTTATGCACAGATTGTAGGAAACTGATTATTCTGTTAAAAAAAAATGTTTGGTCTAATTGCAAACATAGATGATGATAATATATATTAAACTAACACCAATTCATTCTTCTATATGTGTTCATAAGCCACATGTAAATGAGTCAGTAATAATAAAATGTTTTTTATTCTGAATTAGTCCAGTGGCTTTATTACTGAGTAATAACAAATATGTTTAATTGGAATCATGCATCGTGACTTTACTTTCACTTTTAAAACATGTACATTCTTTAAGATGTGTTCATATGACCTCAGCACTTCAGATTAATATTTTTACACATATTTTTTACTTGGTTACAGTTTGGATGGTGGATTGTTTCATGTGAATTCTTGATTTTCGTCATTACACGATCAGCCAACCAGGCGACGCCTTTTCATGAGTGTAAAATCTATGTAAAACACCAGCAGATGTAACGACTCCCAACTTTTCCTCCACTTCGTCAACAACCTGAACCTGGCAGCTGGTGACAACACACAGTAATGGCGTTTCGATTCATAAAGAGAGGTAATTAAAACACATGGGTTGGGATACAAGTAATTTGAGTAATAAAAAAGATGTTATATGTTTACATTCTCGCGGATGGATCTTGAGCAGGTGACACCTCAGAGGCTGGCCGGGACTCGTTGTTTAAATAGCCAGAGTGGGAAGTTTGATTGGTTGTTCCTCACAAACGGTTGGAAACATCTGCCGCCGAACGGCAGAACAACCACCGACATGTTGTTCAGTTGCAAAGCAGTTGGTTGGCTTAAACACATCATAACGTAAACAAAATATTTCATAAATATACACAAGACTTCCTGTAATTTCACAGGACTTTGTTTTGATTAAAAATAAAAAAGTTTGTAATAATGATGAGTTTAAAACTGATTGAGTCTTTCTTGTGACTTGTCAAACATATCAAAGGAGTCAGTTCAGTGGATTCAGTCAATCTCTTCCTGTCCATTCAGACTGACTCCATTATGTTCAGGTCAGAGCTCACCATCTGCTGCTGTTCATTGTTTTACTTTTTGACAATAGCATTTACTACTTCTTCCTTTGGCTGTTCTCTTAAGGAGTCGCCTCCATTTCTCCCCGTCCCTAGAATACACCTCTGACACATCTGTCCTCTTTTCCCACAATAACCTTCTATTTTTTCTGCTTTTGGTGGTCTGCATTCCTGACTTGAAACTTTAATTTAGCCTTCAAACATTATGTCTTTTTGTTGGTCATCTCCAAACCATATAAGCAGCCGATCTCACCATTTTAACTAATGAACTGGCCTTCTGTCAACTATCTCTATATATATATTGTGCTGACTTTCCAATTGGCTTCACTGTAAACTCCTTCTGTGGGATAAAACTTGCATTTTATTGACATTTGGCTACCTAGTGTTGACAGCATTCATTGGCATCACTGACCAACATGAGTAATGCACTTTAAAAGGCAGTAGCATCATTTAATACTGACAATATGTAGAAAATCCAACTTAAGAGTAGTATGTTTACAGCAGGGGAAAATCTCATGTTAAGAAATTCATGTTTTTTTTTTTGTTTTCTTCTTTACAAAATCACAGGTGGTATAGTACTTGTCACCTTTAATGATGCCTTTAAAATAGAGCCGTCTAGAATTTTGCCTGTGGTTGAGAGTATTTGTGGCCCTCAACTATAATTCAAAAATGGCATAAATTTGATTCAACCTAGATGGTTGATGCAGATTTACATATAAAATAGACTGGAGAGCTTCGTCGGTGAAAGACTGATGCATCCTAGGTGCACAAAGAAGTGTTATCGCAGATCCTTCTCCCAGTTAGATTCTTTTTACTGCTACGTCGGTGAAAGACTGATGCATCTACATTCCAGATTCTGGAATGTAGATTTTGTTTGCAGTTTTTTCACTTTTTGTAAATGTTTTTTTTTTATATGCACAAATGTAAATGCAGATCTTGTAAATTTTTTCTTTTCCTTAAATTGCCCTATGCTGTTTCACATTTTGTTTAATCTAAACCCTATGGTATGATTTATGTTGTAAACTTGCCCTTACTCTAAAGTCTATTTCCCCTACTCATATATCTTTTACCTTTTTGTGAACATGTATGCTTTTAGTTACCTTTAACTTGCACCTGTATTTCATCATTGTGGGACAATAAAGAATATTTCCTTCCTAAAAAATGGTAGGGTTTGATTTTCCCTGATGTGAGCTGAAACTTCACCTGCTTTGCCCGTCTCTGGTGGTCAGAGGGCTTCTTTGGCTCCAATAGAAAGGCTTACTACCATCTGTGTGTGAATGTGTTCATGACTAATTGAAGTGTAAAGCACTTTGGAGTCCTCTGACTTGATAAAGTAATATAAATACCGACCAAAAAGTCATCCAACAGGTCAAAAGGGAACATGTAAAGCTGAGTGAAAATGGCCTCCATGGGAGGGTTTAAAGGCCAAAGTCATTTTGCACCAAAATGAACACATTTGCCCAAAAACAACATTCGGACGAGACCAAAGTGGATCTTTCTGAAAGGTGGGTTTCTTATTATGTCTGGTACAAAACTAGCCTTTCAGATAAATAACACCATACCAACAGGCAAATGTGATAGCAGTGATGGTTTGGGGTTGCATTGCTGCTTTATAATGACTTGCTGTCATTGGATGAACCATGAACTGAGCAAATACTACATCCATGGGAAAGAATAAAGGGGAAATCTTCTGCTGACTAAAAAGAACACAAAGGCCCATCTGAAACTCTCCAATAAAATGTCTTGCTAATTCCCTAAAGGTTTTTTGGGAAAATGCTAAGATGACTAAGAAAACCAAAGAGGGACTTTTTGGAAAGTGTGTATTCAATTACATATGGTATAAAACTAAGACAACATGTTAGAAAAGAAAATTGGACAGACAGTAAAACAAGTAGTGTAATGATCTGAGGTTCAGGTGTAATGGCAGAACCATGAAAGATAAAAAAAAAAAAGTAAATCCCCCAGGAGAATAGTACAAGACTATAACCTCAAACATACTTTGGTTATGCAGCAACACAATGATCTAAAGCCAACAAAAACCAAAATAAAAGTCCAAACTTGGAGGGTCAAGATGTGGAATCATCTGAAACAGATTGCTCACACCCAAAAACTCTCCAATCCGGCTGAAATGCAACAAAAATCAAATCTTGCCACAGAAATGTAAAAAAGACTCATTGCCAGTTCCTGCAAACACCTGAAAGCAGGGTGGCATAACCAATAACTGGATTAGGGAGAAATTACTGCCCTTTTTTCATTCTGGTCTGTTTGAATTTAATTTTAGGATCTATGTTATGTATGACATTTTATAATTTATTATCTTCTAAAGTGTAAACTAGTAAATCACATCACATCTACAAATATTGTGGTGTTATGTTTTTGTTTATACCCATCCCTTGTCCCCATGAAAATAAACAATATCAAAAGAAGAAAAGAAACAAGGGTTGTATTTAACAACCACAGGTAGGAAAAAGAAATATGAGCAGTGTAACTTTCTTTTAACAAAAGTTTCCTCTTCTGTTAAAAGAGGAAACTGTGACATAAAATTGATCATAACAAGAAACATTCTCTTTTTAACTAATGTTTTTTGATCTTGATTTAACAAGTTTTAAATATAGTCAAAACCAAAATGTGCTCTTGTTTAAATGAGAATGGTCATGTCTGGAATGGTGTTTTTAAAATGGCAGCCACCAGAGGGCGCTAGGGTGCCTCAGAAAGCTAGGGGGAAACAGAAAAATGTAATATTTTTTAATCAAAATATTAATCTTAATAATATTTTTATCTTAAAATATAATCTAGTTTTAAATAATATAAAAATAACATAAGTTAAAATCATTTATTTAAATGTTTACCTTTCTCATCTTTCTGATTGGCTGCCAGTTAAACGTATCGAGCTGCTTTGCTCGTTAAACTAGCAAGCGCGAAATGGAAAGGTCCATCTGCAAAAACCGTAAGAACTCATGGACAACTAAAATTAGAAGGTATGAGGCAGCATCTTTGTTAAACGAATGTAATAGTTATTGAAGAGGGAATATATATGAGAAACGTTCATACTTCTTTCAATATTTTGTAGCACTGTCTGTGGGTTAGCCCAGAAGCTAATAGTGTTTATGGGGCTGTATTGGAAAATTTTTGAAACCTTTGATCTAGAAGAAAGAGTAAGAAGTTATAAGGGGGATGTGTTTTTAAATCTCCTTATCAGGAGAAATACTGCATTTGCATTAATTTCTTAGCTCTGGCAGTTAAGCGCTTCCATGAGAGTTTTTTCCCTTATCAATAAATACATTCATCATTAAAATCAACTTTTTGTATTAATTTAAGTTGAATTAGTCTAAAATTAAACTTGTTTGATGATTTAAATGTGATATAAGCAAAAAGAAGAAATTAAAGACCAGAGGTGGTACATGCTTTCCCTCTGAAAAAACAGATTTAATACCAAAGTAATGTGTAACAGTGTTGTAGGTTTTAAACTATGAAGTATCTTGTGTGGTTTTAGTTTAAATGTTTCACAATTTCTGAATGAGACTTACAATAATGGGATTAGAAGTAAACGATGAAGCTAGCACCTTACTTAAGCAGCATCTCATTGTGTCCCTGCAAAACAAATTTAATTTCAGTTCATTTCAAAGTACAATTAAAATCCGGTTTCACTTTGTGTCTTCTCAAACAACAGGCTTGGAAAAGTAATACTTTACAAGGCTCTAATACTTTCTATTTAGCTCCAGCTTGGAAAATATTTAGAAATATCTGGATATTAAATTTCTTCATCTTCAGAGTCGGAGCTCATCCGACCCAGCTCTTCGTAATCTTTTTCCAAACAGGCCAGGTCCTCTCTGGCTTCGGCAAACTCCCCCTCCTCCATGCCTTCGCCCACATACCAGTGAACGAACGCACGCTTGGCGTACATGAGGTCGAACTTGTGGTCGAGGCGGGACCAGGCCTCAGCAATGGCGGTGGTGTTGCTCAGCATGCACACCGCCCTCTGGACACTGGCCAGGTCTCCGCCGGGCACCGCAGTCGGAGGCTGGTAATTAATGCCCACCTGTGAACGGAAGACAACACTTACAAGAGATCTGGAGTCACATTTCTGATGTTTATAGTGATGAAAAGTTCTTCCATGTTTCTAGATAAAGAACCATAATTGTCTAGATTCAACGTCTAAGAGTTTCCAGTCCTTCAAAAATTAAAACATGAAAACTAATGAGTTTCCAGGCTTTGAAAGAAGAACACAAGGAAATAGGACATAACGGACAGGAAGCAAGGAAAAGCAGGAAAAGGGAGGACTCAAAGCAAGGAATGGAAGTAGAATAAAATCAAGAAAAGAAAGGATGGAATAATACAAGGAAGGACACATGGATTGTAGGACAAGGAAGGAACAGAGGTGGGACAAGAATGGAAGGAAGGGGAGGAAGAATGACAAGGCAGCAATGGTAGTAGGACACAACTAAGGAACAGAGGTAGGACACAAGGAAGGTAGAGGGAAGAAAAGTAAGAATGACAAGGCAGTATTAGAGGAAGGACACAAGAAAGGAAGCAACAATGCCAGGAACAAATAGAAGTAGACCAGGAAGGAATGAAGGTTGGACACAAGGAAGGAATTAAGGTAGGAGACAACTAAGGAATGAAGGAAAAATGTCTACCTTCATTCCTTTCTTGCAACAAGGAAGGTATTGTTCCTTGCAAGGAAGGAATGCTGGTAGGTCAAGGATGCAAGGACACAAGGGAGGAAGGCAGTTTAGTGAAGAAAAGGAAGAATGACAAGACAGTAATAGAGGTAAGAAACAAGGAATGGAAGGACATTAGGAAGGAAGAAAAGAATGAATGAAGGAAGGAATGCAGAAAGGAAGGATATAGCAAAGAGAAGGAAGAATGATACAAAGCAGCAACAGAACTCCTTGTGCCCTACAAGGAAGGAAAAAACAGCACAAGGCAGAAATGGATGGTGGACACAATGGTAGAAAGACAGAATAAAGAAAGGAAACAAGAAGAAAGGGAGGCTAGAATACAAGGCCAGGCAGGCAAGACAGAAAAAAGGTACAACAAAGGAAGGAAGGAATGAAATGAGGAAATCAGGTGGGATGAAGGAAGCATAAAGCAAAAAATGAAGAGAAGAAATGAAGGATACAAGGAAGAAAGGACATAAAAAGGAAGGACAGACAGAGATGAGACATGGAACAAAGTCGGGAAAGAAACAAATTTCCATACTTTTTGTTTTATTTCTAAGCTTAGTCCTGTGGAGCTAACCTTAAAGCCAGTGGGGCACCAGTCAACAAACTGGATGGAGCGTCTGGTCTTTATATTAGCTATGGCGGCGTTCACATCCTTCGGGACAACGTCCCCTCTGTACAGCATGCAGCACGCCATGTATTTGCCATGACGAGGGTCACACTTCACCATCTGATTGGTTGGTTCGAAGCAAGAGCTGGTGATCTCCGCCACGGTCAGCTGCTCGTGGTAGGCCTTCTC
The DNA here is from genome assembly GCA_903067095.1 of Girardinus metallicus. Lineage (NCBI taxonomy): Eukaryota > Metazoa > Chordata > Actinopteri > Cyprinodontiformes > Poeciliidae > Girardinus > Girardinus metallicus. The sequence continues at coordinate 60,944 of CAEGAE010048507.1, forward strand.
AGCCGAGATGATGGGCGAGTAGGTAACCAGCGGGAAGTGGACACGTGGAAATGGAACCAAGTTGGTCTGGAACTCCGTCAGGTCAACATTGAGAGCGCCGTCAAAGCGAAGCGAGGCGGTGATTGAGGAAACGATCTGACCGATCAGCCTATTGAGGTTGATGTAACCGGGAGTCTCGATGTCCATATTGCGGCGGCAGATGTCGTAGATTGCCTCGTTGTCCACCATGAAGGCACAGTCAGAGTGCTCCAAGGTGGTATGGGTGGTCAGGATGGCGTTGTAGGGTTCCACCACCGCAGTGGAAACCTGGGGCGCTGGGTAGACGGCAAACTCCAGCTTGGATTTCTTGCCGTAGTCCAGTGAGAGACGCTCCATTAGGAGGGAGGTGAAGCCGGAGCCGGTGCCCCCTCCAAAGCTGTGAAAGACGAGGAAACCCTGCAGGCCTGTGCATTGATCCGTCTGAGAAGATAAAGGCAGTAGGAGGCAAAAAGTACGGCCAATCGTTCAGGAGTATCAGTAGGTAAAATAAAAGACTTGAACTTTTTCACATTTTATCTTGTTGCAAACCTCAATGTGACCTATATGCTTCGTTGAACAGGTTTGGATAGGTTTATGGGCTATAAAATACTTCTTCATTACATTGTTTGCTCTAAATTACTGTTAGACTGCATTCACACTGCAGCCTGAAGTGACCCAAGTCCGATTTTTTGTCAAATCGGATTTTTTTTGCCGTGGCTGTTCACTCTTCCAAATATATGCTACCTGTATGCGATCTCCAGTGTGAATGAGCAAACGACCTGTATGCGCAGTAGAGGGCGCAATAATGTCTGCGTTCTCAGTGTTTTGCCAACCGCCATAAAAAGAAGAAGTGCTCAGTGTTTGCGGAAGAATACATGGATGCTAAGGGTGGAGGATAGCTTACACATTTGAAGTTGTTGACCAACCGTAGCAGCATATTAACAACTTAACCTCATTACAGTCTGTCATGGTTGTTTTTCTTCCCGCAGAATAGTGATGTTTGTCGAGTATCAATGACGTTCATGCCAGATGAATGTGACCTGGACATTAGGTCACATTTTAATTGGATATGTATGGGATACCCAAGTGGCCTGGGTCGCATTTGAAAAGAATCCTACCTGTTGTTCAGACTGTCATGAAAAGATCAGATACAGGTCGCATTACGAGGCAAAGTGGCGGAACCTTATACTGCTGCTGTGCAAGTTAACTCAGAAGGTTGTTGCTAGGGAACCAAAGAATGAATGAGTTGCTAGGCAACCTAAGAGTGAGTGAGTTAAGTGATGCCACCAAGCTTCCTTAGCTGGCTAAAGCCTTTCCTCTGCCTACATCTTCCAGAATGCTGTGTAGTTCTAGAAAGTTCAGTCAATATTCTCTATATTGAATATTCTATCAAATGTATTATCTATTGATACTGATCACGTGTCTGTTACAAAGTATTGATGTATTGTCCAGCCCTACTCCCACATTTAATTACTGACCATTTTCCGGACGCGCTCCATGACTCCATCGATGATCTCCTTCCCGACGGTGTAATGTCCTCGAGCGTAGTTGTTGGCCGCGTCCTCCTTTCCAGAAATCAGCTGCTCAGGATGGAAGAGCTCTCTGTACTTCCCAACCCTCACTTCATCTGGGGAGAAAAATTAAATCCAGAACAGGCAGAATCTAATTGGATGTCTGTTTTAGTTTTCATTTCAGCTGGCTGCTTTAACCATGGGTAAATGTTTTCAAAAACACCTCATGCCGTCACAAAATCCAGTCCTCAAGGTTTTGTGTCTTGCAAGTTGTTTATTCAGATTTTAGAGCAGAAACTTTTAAGCTCTCAAAATTTGTCTTTTTCTTGACATATATAGGATTGACGTTTTCACTTCAAAAACAATGTCTGAGTAAGTATTTTTGGTCTGGTTTCTTGCATTAGTACTAAGATACAAATGCAAGTATCTTAGTACGCTTGAAAGAAGACCAAACTAACTCATCTGTAACTTTTCAGCAAGACATAGGAGCTTGTTTTAAGTAAATAATTCCATAATATTGGTGAAAAAGTACTAGTTTCATTGGGAGATTATTTCAATTATAAAATGTTATAAATAAAATAATCTGCCTATAGAACCAGTACTTTTTCCATCAGTATCAAGGAATATTTTATTCCAATATCTTGCTGAAATTTATTTATAAGCTGGTTTTGTCTTATTCCAAGTGTGCTAAGATATTTGCATTATAAATAGACAAAAATAACTTATTTTGTGTTTTTGCAATGTTGTATTATAGTTTTAATCAGTTATATTCACCTAAGGATGTGTAATTTTAACTGTTTTGCTTGTAAAGTAACAGACTGTGGCATTTTTGTGGGTCCCCAAAAGCATCTCGCTTTGGGCCCTGGTGAAGACATCAAATGTGGGCTTTTTGAGCTACTTTCCCTCAGACTGACTTTCAGCCAGCGAAATAAATTAATCAGTGAAATTTTAGATGTTTATTTTACCAAGAACATTAAATAAACATAGTAACCTCTCAAAATGTGTTGCAGCAAAGAACTAAAACGTCAGGTGAAAAGACAGAAAAGAGGAAGGGAAAGAATTTCCTTCGATGTATTGTGTCTTCAGGACAGAAACTTACAAATCAGACCTTTGAAAGGAAGTGAGAATTAAAATTAGTTTAATACTTTTAGGACTGTGAAGATGTGCTCACCGATCACTGTAGGCTCCAGGTCGATGAAGAGCGCTCTGGGAACGTGACGACCAAAACTCCCAGTGTTGAAGAAAGTGTTGAACGGATCTTCACGGCAATTTGGAGCTACAGGACCGTCCAGGAAAACGCCATCAGGACCGACGCCGTGCTCCAGGCAGAACAGCTCCCAGCATGCATTTCCAGTCTGAACGCCTGCCTGGCCCACATGGATGGAGATGCACTCTCTCTGTGGAGGAAAATGTAATGAAGATGAATGTTTCCAGCAGCAAAAGACACAGAAAACAGACAAATCAGTCACTTCCAACACAAACATTAAAGAATAAGGGCATTAAAGGGCAACTAATAACTGCTTCATAAGCACCAAAAGATGAGTAATATATAAAAATAAATAAAACCATGTGTAGTCCTGAGGAAACAAATATACTAAATATTAAATTAAGGTAAAGAAAGATACAATAATAACTAAAATGTTACAATTGTCAAAAGTATTTAAGTTATTTTATTTAAAGTAAATACTTATATAATTTAATGTAGATATAATTATTAAAAAATTTATTTTTATATATATAAAAAAATCTAAAACAGGAAAATTGTTTTAAATTATCATTTTATTATTTATTTGCATTGTGTGGTTGGATTTAATTAAAAATAAGCACACAAAGAAAATTTAAGCGGGCAATACTGAATATTTCTAAACAAAAATGTCAAATGTACCAAAAATTATACATAAGTACGAGTATCACTACTTTAAAAATATTTTTGCTCAAGTTAAAGTAAAAAGTAGCAGTCCAAGAAATTAATTAAGAGTAAAAATGTATTTCATAAAAAGGTCACTTGAGTGCTAACTGTTTCATCATAACACCTGATTTTATACTGCATTTAAAAATGGTAAACAAAGTCTAAAATCATGTAAACTAATACTTACAGTAGGTAGTGTGTGTGTATATAGGTTAGAACAGGGTTAGGTACTTTTTGTGACAATATATAATACTTACTGGATCTTCAAATACATAATAGAAAATAACATAAGAAAAACAAAGCTTGTGTATAAACAAGAGGTCCCACTGTAACATAAACTCTAGGTGTGTTTGGTTGTCTGGTGAATTTTGGTTAAAATATGTTTGTTGATGATAAAGTTACTCACAGTGAGTAGAGTATTTAGAAACTTTATTGAAGTAAAAGTAAAAAGTATTGCGTTCTAAAACTCCTCCTAACTGAAACTGTTTTCAAAAAAGCTACTCAAGTCAAAACAACTGAGTAAGTACAACTAGTTACCACCTCTGATTGGCACTATATAAATAAACTGAATTTAATTAATTTTAAATGGGCCTTTTCGCTATTTATGCACAAACATTTTTAAGTTATAAAAACAAACAGCATTCAGTCATTTGGATTACAGTAAAAACAAACAAAAAAAGTTGAGCAGAGACCAGCTTTGTTACAGCAGTCTGTTGTTTTTCTAAGCGCTTCCAGCAGTCGTGTTTCAACATGCTGAGAATTTGATGTCTTTGCTGGAGGGAGAACATCCCATTAGATGATTTTTCACTGTTGAATGACATTTGTAAGATAAACAGCCAGACTGAAAAGGATTAAAATGTAAAACAGTTTTCTCCTCAAACTTGCACATTCTCAAGTAAAGTGTAGTTTTGGTGTCATTATATTTTCAGATTGGATAAAATATGACATATTGCAACCGGGTAATTCAGTGAAAATAAAAGAATGATGCATAAAAAAAAAACCAACTATATTTTTCTTACCATGTTGATTGATCCAGGTGATGAAAGAAAACTATTTGCAGACAGTGAAATTCCCCTGTAACGTCCCGGGACGCGTCTCATCCGACTCGGCACGGCGTTGTGTGTCGCTATTTATTTTAGGCTTCAGGAGGAGGGAGCGGATGGATGGAGGGAGGGAACGACTGTAACTTTCCTTCAACGTCATTCCACTTATCACACACAAAGTGCCGCTTTGGTCACGTTTAAGGCTTGCTGTCACTTGCAGACATCAGGAAAAATACGCAGAACTTTGGTTTTGTTCGTGGAAGTGTCTGAAATCTTCATTAATTACCAATCTTTGTGTCAGAAAAGCTTTATGGATGAGAATCAGAAAAAACAAATATCTGAATTTAATGTAATAGTTTGGAGTTTCCGTTAATCTATATGGAGAAATATGGAGTATTTATTCTTTTTTTGTACTTAAATTAAAATGACAGCTTTATGGGAAAAGAAGAAGAGTCACTGCTCTCAAGTTGTTGAATACTTAACCAGAAAAACATTTTTTACAGTTTATTGAAGACTTATCAGAGCTCAAAACATTAAATGTGCTGTACCACAAGGCACAGTGTTGGGGCCTAAACTTTTTAATTAGGTTCCAACATTAATTGGGACCCAATTAGGATTGGGACATTTAATGTTTTAAACTCCACATTTAAACTTAAACCGTTTAATTTATATATTGATGAGATTGATGAAGTATCAACTACATGTTATTTGCTGCAACTTATTCATTTTGCCTCTTTTGGGGCAAAACCTTAGAGAACTTCGACGCTGAGAAAACTAGCTAAGTCCTTTGAAAAGAAATTCATCGAGTCTGTATTGTTGAGCTTGACCAGACAAAAGGTGAAGAAATAAGCAAATATTAGGTCTATTTGTAAGGTTAACGTATGAGGTAAGTGAAACTAGAACAACTTAAACAACTTTGGTATTCATTTACCTTTTTTTACCCCCAAAAAAAAGGTAAATGAGAAGGTAGCAGATAGAAGTTTCAGAGAAATCTGTCAGTGGACAAACAGTACTTCACAGCACTACGCTGTGTCTTACAGGTTAAAAATAAAATTTTGATGTGGATTCTGCCAAATTAAAATGCTTGAGAACATTTTCTGACAGTGTCTCCTCAGAAACCCAACAAAAACACTTAATGTTGTCATTTAAAACAAGAAATATGAAGGGAATTTGTGCTAGGACTGTATGACAGTTAAAACACTGATTAACTGACTTTGTAAAATGCACTGACTAGTATAAAGCTGTTTTGAAATGTTATCCTATCCGACTCAATGTCTGAATCAACAATGCAACATTTTGTCTCCACAAATCTATGATTTGTGAGAACTTTTATTTTGCTTTCCAGACAACAGTGACATTGAGGCCTTGTATCCTACAAGTTTGTCTAAATCTTTTAAAAAAATTACATGCATCTGATATGCAAGACCTTGATCTCTCAATGTTGTCGAATTGGAGAAAAAAAATATACGACTCACGTAGCACAGTTCAGTCGTTTTCTAAACCAATATTCATCTCAAAATATAACTTGATTGAAAGAAATAAACCTTCTGTGTTAAAGCGATTTCCATCTACAAGTCCCAGTTACATTACTGCGCACTGATGAGCATGCGTATGCTGAATCAGTTCACTCCATAATAAGACAATGTAATATCAGTCTGATGGGAGGCAACTTGTTTGATGCAGGTGAAAGTTATAAGGCAAATAGCAGCAGGAGTCTTAATCTGCTCCACAGTTTTTCTTTTGATGGGTAAAAATATATTGCACTTCTGAAAAAATAATCTCACATGTGACAACAGACACCACTGTAGACTCATGCAAGTGGCGATGGGCTCCTTGAAAGTCTCAATCTCTGTAGCGCAGTCCCAACCCTCTGCTTGCATATTCTGGCAACTTAGCATCCCTTCCTTCGTGGTTCTGGTAGTAGTGACATTTTAGAAAACGTCTAGCTGCCTGTCCTCCTGGGTTCGTCCTTCTTCTGGACCCAGGGTTACTTCTCTCGCAGAACGCAGACTCCCGCGTCGCACCGCTGGGTTGCCATGGAGGTGACGACCTCCCAGGAGTCGATAACCGGGTCGTAACATTCGATGCTGCTGAGGAGGGAGTTCCCGTCGTATCTAGGGGAAAAAGAGAGGGACTGAGTCTCCAGTATGCACTCATACTTTGTTTCTGACCTGTTTTGAGTTGATTTTTTTTTACCCTACTTCATGTTGTCATTTCTTGATTTTAAATGCCAGGCAGTAACAGCTCTGCATGCAGTAAATGAACACACTGAAAAACGTTATTAATTACAATTTATGTAGAATTTAACAGTGAGGCAACTATTTTCTTTATTAGTCTAGATGTCGTTTTTTATCTTAATAAATTAAATTGCCATTTGAAAACTGATTTTGTAGTTTTTTTTCTGTTATATAATTTTAATATTTCTGTTTAAATGTGACCTATTACGCTTCCTTGAACAGGTTAGGATCGATGTATGGGCTAAACAAAACATGTTCATTACATTTTTTGCGCAAAATAATTCTTAGATAATGAGATTTCATTGCCTCAGAGTGAGGTGTTTTAAGCCGCCGGTTGCTAGGTTACGGGTTGGGCTCAGTTTGGGTTGCTAGGTAACGGCGCAGCGCCTGTCCATTGTCACTTAAGAATCGAGAATTTTTTTGAAATGGCTCACTTTAAAGGGACCAAAAAACATTAAATTATTGGCAAAAAAAATGGCTGGGTGTTTTTAGAAACAGTAGAGACTCAAATAGAAGTACAAAACTGTGTAAAATGTAAGATGTTTTTTTTTTTTAACAGTTGAAACCAGAATAAAAATGCACATATAAATTTCTTGTCGCTGTCTGAAGTTAAAACTTCAAACTTCTCTTGTTTTGAGCCAGTTACAATGACCAAATTTTTTTATATTTCCTAATGATAAAATAATATAACAATACAGATTTATTCATTCATTCAAAATCACATACATTTCCTCAGTATTTGTCAGCATCGCTTTGTTTCATTAAGGACAATGTATCATAATTGAGAAAAGAATAGAAGGACAGACCTATAATACACATAAAAGTACATAATAAATTACAGTTTAGGCCTTCTCTGTTCAGTAAAGCAACATGCTCTGAAAATCAGCTGTAGTATGAAACTCTAATAAAACACAGGAAGACTAAATAATGAAGAAAACCCATTTAATGTTAAACCATTGTGAAGTTCCGCTTGGAGGAGGCGTGTTTCTTTAAGTACTGTTGACAAATGGGATGTAAAGACTTTGTTTGAGCTTCAGGGTTGTGAAATCTTATGTGGTGCAAAAAATACAAAATATACCACCCAGCGTGACTCTGCTCTGTGATTCGACTAAAGCCAAACTAATGTCAGAATAATGTGAAGATGTTAGTTGATGCTTTCAGTGTTGGCGCCTCGCAGTTGACAGCAAAATTAATGTTGGGAGTCTTTTACATCCAAGGAGGAACAAGGTCAGTCTGAGCGCAGGGTATCTGATGAAATAAACCACTACTACAAGTAATTTATATAACCTCTACCAAAAACACATTAGATTTATTAAAACAAAAAACATTACTAATAAGCAGTGATGGGAACCTCTAGCTAAAAGGTTAGCTGTGATAACCCTAAAGTGCTAATAATAAACATGAGTTCCGCTAAACACCAGCACAGTATTTAGTGGAAGCTAATGCTAAAGCACTAACTTCAATTCAAATTGTCTTCCCTTGAAGGCAACAACCCTCACGCTCCAGCATATTTTTTACACTATAATATATACATGCTCTAAGATACTGCACATATGTATTTTGTTTCTGTACAATTCTTGCTTGAAATAAAGTTATTGGAAAATAAGAGAGACGAAATAATAGGAAATAGAACTGGTACGCTAGCAGTCTTCACCCGCTTCAAAATAAGAGCATGAATATAAACAGCTAACTACTTGAAGAATTCAGATATTGAACTTTTGCAACTGACAGTAAATTAGCGTTTTAGAATTTAAACAGAAAAATTAACTTATGGGAAGCTAAGTGCCCTAGACGTTTTAAAAGTTAGCAAAAACCCCAACTAAAAAATTAGCTAGCAGAAATGTAGCCACCACTGCTAATAAGGTGAAATTAAAAAGGAAAACTAATCCCTCCCAAGTGGAGACATCAACAGAGGGAAGGACGTTTAATCTCACCCGGCGATGGCGTAGAGTCGTCCTCTGAGGACAGTAGCTCCTACGTAACACCGTGGCGTCGTCATGCTAGCCACAGTGGTCCAGTAGTCTGTCCTGATGTTGTAAACCTCCACCGAGTCGAGGTGTGAAACGCCATCAAACCCTCCCACGACATAAATGTGGTCGTTAAGTAGTGCCACACCAGCCCCTGAAGACAATTTGGATCTGTCAGATGAGGAGTAAAATTCATGTTTTAATCTGTTTTTTAACTCACCTGACCGCTTCGTGGCCATGGGTGTCACACTGGTCCAATGACCCGTGTGTGGGTCGTACCTTTCCACTGAGTTTAGGATATTTAGGCCGTCATAACCACCTGGAAGGAGGAAAGCTGTTTAGATTAATGTGATCTGTTAACTGATTGTATTTATAGTAACGTTTCATGTTTCTAAAGCTGTATTCTCTTTTTTCATTTTCTCATTTATTAAAATGGATTTGGGTTTTTTCACTTTGCAGCTGTTAACATGGGATTGCTGCAGAGTCAGTCAAACAACGCAAGATTGTTTGTTGCTGCATGTTTGTCCAGGAGGAGTGAATGCCGCAAGTTGATGACTTGATGCAATCTGCTGAGTTTCCTTAGAAAACATTTTAACCAATTTGAATAATAAACTCAACACGACTACCTTTTAACATAACTGGGATAAGTGACATGTATGTAACTGACTTGGAATTTGTCGGTATGATTGGATTAAATTGACTTTTGTGCCTTGAGACAACATTTGTTGTAAGTTGGCGCAATATAAACAACAGAAGAAAAGTCCAAAGTGTCTACAGACATATTCAGCACTTAACAGGACTGTCACTGAACTAGGGCTGAAACGATTCCTCGAGTGATTCGAGTACCTCGATTATTAAAATTCCTCGAGGGAAACTGACCTCCCTGGAAGCCTCGTTATATTATGTATTATTATTTAGCGCACCGTGTTCCGGCCAGGACTTTATTTACTCTCTCACGTCCGCCTGAGTTGTTGACGAAAGCTAAGTGTTAGCAGCATAACATCCAGTGTTCAAGTTCGGCCTGGGAGGATTTTATTGAGTCATGATAATGTCTGGGTTTTTGTCTTTTTCCGGGGGACCATTAAGCATCTTAAAATGACGGCAGCGATGCCTGGAGTCCGGCGGGATTATTTATACAGATAAACGGAGAGACGGAACACTGCGGGCGGCTGTGCTTTAGATGCGTAGCTTTACTGAAAATACCGGAAAATAAATTTCATATCATCCTGGTCGCAACAAATGGGTGGCAAAGAGCATCATGACGTTACAGAGCTGCTAGATGTTTCTGTGTGTGACGAATGCAGATGTCAAATATGAGGGTCGTTTAGGACAAAAACAATGTTTTGTCTCTCACACACTACTAAAAACTCACACACAAAACATTAAAATTGCACATATGTACTATTAAAATGTCACACACATATGCAATTTTTCTCACACACATACATAAAAGTCTAAGATTGCACATATAAACTAATAAAATATAGACTCACCTTTTGAAAGGGACTCAATGTTTCTGTGAGAGTGATGTCACGGAAGAGGCGGGGCATCATTTGGGGATCAGATCGCGCATGCGTTGATACGACAATGACGTCAGCTTCATGCTGGATACTGGAGCTCCACGATCTAAGCGGCGTTTAGCTCAAGGCTAATCCGATTTATGAACGCTAATTTCGGCCAGCCGTTCTCTACCACTCCCTCCTC
>CAEGAE010048520.1:0-28848 GCA_903067095.1 Girardinus metallicus
CCTCATATTTGACATCTGCATTCGTCACACACAGAAACATCTACCAGCTCTGTAACGTCATGATGCTCTTTGCCACCTATTTGTTGCGACCGGAATGATATGAAATTTATTTTCCGATATTTTCAGTAAAGCTACGCATCTGAAGCACAGCCAGCCGCCGTGTTCAGTCTATCCGTTTATCTGTATAAATAATTCCGCCGTGCTCGTCTCCACCGTTCGGTCCAAACCAGCAGCCCTGGGAGGAGAAAAGCTGCTGACTCCAGGCATCGCTGCCGTCATTTTAAGATGCTTATTGGTCCCCCGGAAAAAGACAAAAACCCAGACATTGTTTCGTCAACAACTCAGGCGGAAGTGAGAACGCAAATAAAGTCCCGGCCGGAACACGGTGCGCTAAATAATAACACATAATATAACGAGGCTTCGAGGCAGGTCAGTTTTCCTCGAGGAATTTTAATAATCGAGGTACTCGAATCACTCGAGGAATCGTTTCAGCCCTAGACTGGTGTGTTTTGTTTTCTTCACAATTCTTTATGGGGTTGATTATTTCGCTTTTTGCATTTCAGTAAAAAAAAAAAAGTACTGCTTATACATAAACGCCACCTATATACAGAATATGTATTCAGAAGAAAGTAAAACTGGAGTTTTAAGTAAGAATTCGTTAAAAAACAAGCAAAAAAAAGCATCAAATGACAGGAGAAAAGACATTTTGCCAAAATTTGTCATAATGGTTGCTATAAAAATCAGTATTATTTTGAACTCATTCAATAAACTGACAAGAAAGGGAACTGTCAGATCAGCATAGCAGAATGAAGAAATCTTTTTTTTTTTTCATCACAGATAGTCATACACATTGATCAGTGACTAACTACTTGCTACATTTAAAACATGTCTCTTAAAATTGATAATATTTCTTCAAAGGAATCAATAATTAAGAAGGGAAATCTCTCCAAGACATCTGGAAGCAATGCTGCAGATATTTAGCTTCTCAGATTCCACCCCTCTTGTATCTGCAGTGTGTGCACTAAGAGGACCTTAAATATCTATATATCTAACTGGTGTGTTTCTCCCCAGAGTGCCGAGGTGGAGCTGAGACGTATGCAGGGCTGCATCCACTTCATGAACCTGAAAAAACTCAACCGTTTGGCTCACATGCGTCTAAAAAGAGGGCGAGACCAAACCCATGAGGTAATTCTCCCACAGATTTACAATGGAGTTAATGACAGACAAAATAAGTTAAGTTGTACTATTCTATGTAGTCTGAAAAAAACGCTGATGCGAGTTCCCTTTGTGCTGATAACTGAAGGAGTGTTGAACTAAGCACTTTTGTCCTTGCGATATCTCATTGCGGTAGATGCTACAGTCTGCAGAAACAGTTTGAGTGCGCTTGTGTTAGATTGTAAATGTTCACTGTAGATCGCATTTAAGATCATTAATCTTTGATTCCACATAAACCTGGTTCTCAGTTTTGGCATATTGTCAGGTATAAATGTATTGGTGTTTATTTTGCATCCGTCAGGTGATTCTTCTGGTGGAAAAGCCTCACCAGCGATTTATGTTTCTGTCCTCAGGCAAAGCAAAAGGTCGATGTGCTTCACCTACAGCTGCAGAACCTCCTCTATGAGGTCATGCATCTTCAGAAGGAGATCAGCAAGTGTCTCGAATTCAAGTTAGTGTGAATTACTCTTTGTTAGATGAAACAGTTACAGTTTTATTGAGACAATGTACGTCACTGACGTTGCGCCAGTTTACCTTGGCATAAAGGACTGGAAGATGGTGCCGTGCAAAAATATTTATTTTGTCATGTTACGACGTCAGAGTTTGATGTATTTTATGTGATAACCCAACAGAAAGTAGTGCATTATTGAAGATAGATGATGTATTAAATTTTATTTCTATTAAAATCCTGAAGTGCAGCGTGCATTTGTCTTCAGCCCCCTTTACTCTGCTACACCTAAATAAAATCAAGTGCAACCAGATCTGGTCACATAGTGTATAGAGTCCACATGTGTAATTTCAACTCTGTTCTGTAAAGGCCTCAGAGAACATTAGGCACTAAACATCTTAATGAAGATGGTGGCATCATCATGCTGTGGGGATTATTTTTCTCAGCAGGGACAGGAAAGCTGGTCAGAATTAATGGTAAGATCGCTGGACAACACAAAGCCAGAGAAACGGAGGAACGGTTTAGATAAAAATGTTTTAATGTGTTAGAATGGCATAGTCAAAGCCCAAACCCAGTTAAGAATCTGTGGCAAAGTTTAAACATGCAAATTCAAAGATGCTCTACATTCAAACTAGCTGAGTTTGGTGTGTTTTGCAAAAAATAATGGATAATCATTTAATTATCTGAGTGTTTATTCTGGTTGCAGCTGCAATAAGAAGGAAATGTGGTTCTATAAAGTCTTCAGGGAGCCACTGACCATAAATTCATGCCACACTTTTCAGACTTTTCTTTGTAAAACATTTCAAAACCATGTTTTCTTTTCCTGCCACTTCACAAATACATACTAGGTTATATTGGTCTGTCATATTAAAGTCCAATAAAATGCATTGAAGATTACGGTTTAATGAAGTGCAATAGATATTAATACTTTTACATGAAAATGTGTATGAGACGTTACAGTAAGCTTTTACGTATTACAATTAAACTTTAAAGACTTTGATCAAGCAACTCGAAAAATACATACAAACAGCATAATCCAGTGTCACTTAAAGCAATCCTCAAATATTTCACATTTTCAGATTTATATTTTGTCACATTGATGAGCATCTTTCCTGCTTCAGATCCAAGCATGAAGAAATTGACCTTGTGAGCGAAGAGGAGTTCTTCCAGGACGCTCCGCCGGAGATTTCCAGGCCCAGCCTGACCAAAAATGATCCCCACCAGCTGACACTGGCAAGACTGGACTGGGAGCTGGAACAGAGGAAGAGGTGAAAAACTGGAAGCAGAGTTGCCCAGAGTTGGAACAACTTGGTGTTGCTTTTATTAACTCTTGGATAGATGAAAGAAGTTGTTAAGCGTTAGTTTTTGGAATCCAGGTTGGCGGAGAAATACGAGGAGTCTCAATCCACAAAGGAGAAAATTCAGAAGACCATAGAGGTGAAGAAGGAGCATCTGAGAAGCCTTCAGCCTGGACTCAATGCCATCATGCAGGTAAGTTATAAAAAGTTCTAACAGAAAACTGCTGTTATTCTGTTTATGTTGAAATTCTAAGCTAGAGAATTTCCTCCTTATGCTCTGTCTCCACAGGCATCTCTCCCAGTGCAGGACTACCTGTCCATGCCTTTCGAAAAGACCCAGAAGCAGGCAGAGATTGCCCGTCACCTTCCTCCTCCGCTCTACGTGCTGTTTGTTCAAGCAAATGCTTATGGCCAAGCCTGTGGTGAGTCAAGACAGAATATTTCACAAATAAATAAGAAATTTGAGTTTGACAGCTCACCATACAGCTTCGGTTTGATAACTGATTTATTTTTTTTATATTTCAGACAAGAACTTGAGTGTGTCGATCTGCGGTGACGTGGACGAGGCCAGAGCCCTTTCCAAGCCTCCTGATGATTCTCAAGGTACATGCAGAGCCATGTTGATGGCACTAGAGTCTGTCCACATTAAAAACTCAGCTTCTGTCCATTTAGTTGGATTAAATTATTTTTTTAATTTATCTGTTCTTCAAAATGTGACATTTTTGTTCCCAGATGATGAGAGTGATTCAGATGCAGAGGAGGAGCAGGAGAAAACTGTGAGTTTCAGGCCAGGTCTTTACTCTAGGATGCACACACACACACACACACACACACACACACACACACACCCTCAGAGGTTAGTGAGTTCAGTTGCTTTATAAATATACCCGTCTCTGGGTTGGACACAGAAACCCTTGCCTGAAGTTTTGCTTTCCACACACTGTGGTCTGGTGGCTCAGAGAGTGGCAGCGATCGATCGATGTCTACATCCGAAGGCGAGTGGGGGATTCTGGGAAATATTTACCCAGATCGGGGAGGTGACTGTAACCTGAGTCCGTCTGGGACATGCACTCTCAGCAGCATAGCAAAGCTGGATTTTAGCATCTAAATGGATGAAGGTTTAGTTGTGACTTAAATATATAGTTTATGAACTGAAGGCTGTGACACAGTTTAAAAAAATACCAATTTGAGTATTTTTTCCAGGTACAACAATGTTTGAAAGAGAGGGTGAAAAATGTGTATTTCCTGACTTTATTTACTAAAGGTTGTAGCCATCCATCTGCGCATTTTTCATTTGTCTGTGCATTGGTTTTTCTGTTCAACCATCCATTTGTTTAGTTTATTCATATATCCTTCTGTCCATTGATTTGGCCGGCATTCATCCATCATCCATGTGTCTGTCTGTCCATCCGTCTGTCAGACCAAGCAGTAAAACGGCCTGCATTGGAAATCAACCAGCTCCAGTCCTCAACATCCACTGTTCTGTATGTCTGTCCCTGGTCCAACACGGTGGCTTATTTGTCTGAATTACCCGGTCAGCATGTCATCAAACTCTACTGGAGTCTGATGACTCTACTGGAGCCTTTTAGTGAGCAACTTAATTGCTTCATGTATGTTGAGCCAGGAAAACATGGAGGACTCCGGGTCTGGAGGACTGGACTCGGCCACACCTGCTGTTGTGGGCCTGCTCTATAATTGTGCCCCAAAACCCGCTTTTTTTTATCTTTCTCAGTCTTTTAACATCAATTAATTTCTTGTCTTTTTTATTTTACCTTTTAATAATCTTCAAAGGTAAAAAGTTAAACTTTTATGTCATCACATAGTGCTCTCTACAACCTCTAATTTAACAAAAGGAAAATGTTTCTTTCCATTTCTCCCCAATTTTTTCAGCTATTTGCTTCTCTGACTGCATCTCATAAACATCATGAAACATCTTCTGTCTTTTTATGTTTTCTAATGTTATGTCTTGGGGGCTGTGTGTTTGACAGAAGAGAAGGAGGCCGACAACAGGTGGACAGCTGGACGACAAAAGACGAGAGATGCTAAAAAGACACCCTCTGTCTCTCAGCTTGGACCTTCAGTGTAAAGGTAAAGGTTTTTGCCATTTCTTCTTTTTACACACAGTACATCCTAATATTTACAGTTGTTTTCTCATGCACACTTTGTAATGTGACGACATATTTGCTGTGCTGCGAGGTAATTCTATATTTATGGTTGTATGAGGGAGAAATCGTGAGCGGCTCTGCTGTGGCATGACACCGCTTGACCCTAGTGTTCCCTCTGCTGGCAACAAAGGGAACATGGTGACAGATTATGGGGTAGATCTGCATTGCAGGCGTAACTCTACCTAATGTGGGAGGGGAGGAGAGGAAGCGGAGGGAGGTAGATACTTGCAGCATCGTAGGTCTGCAGCACCTACAGCATTTTGTAAGCATTTTCTCTCTCTGCTTTGTTTCTACCCCAGTCTCCCTTCATGACCCCCCCCCCCCCCTCCTCCACGCTGCTGCTAGCAGCCTTTTTAGTGCAGGAAAAGCAAAAAGAGAGCAGTGTAAGTGTGAGTGATTGACAGCGTGTCACTGAGTTCAGTGTTGCTGCAGAGACAAGATGTTAAAAGATGACCATCAGCATGGTGTGTGCTCCCCAGATGCGGCTAGCTGCCACACTGACCATGCCCTGTTGTTGCTCTCTAACACCCTGCACTGTGAAGTAAACCCATGAGGGCTATCATTGGGAGGATTAATGAAGGAAGGATGAGAGCTTGTTTAGATAGCAGTGAATTGGCTTTTGAGGATAATGTTTTTTCCCCTCATTATCCCTACAGATGGCAGCACTCTGCATCTCTACTTCTTCTACCTGATGAATCTGAATATTCTGACTGTGAAGACAAGAGTCTCTACCTCCACAGACCTCAACGCGGCCATCAGCGCTGGGTGTGTATAAACTCAACTCGGTGTTAGGGTTCCTATTCAATCTGGAAAACTCTCAATGTTTTTACCTAGTCCCTTAGTCTGGTGAAGGAAAATGGTGTGGGACAAATGTGTTTACCCCAATGATATAGTTAAACTTGTTTTTAAAAAGTGATAGCCATCAATCTGTCCTTTCATCAGTTGTTGGTCTGTTCATCTTTTCATCTGTTTGCCCCTTATAAATCAGATTGTCCATCCAATTAGCTGTACTGAATAATTTATTCTGCTAATCATTTACTTTGTGATAATGTTGAATTCCTTCCTTCCCATTGAACAAATTCTGTCACTGTTTTTTTTTAAAAGGATCAACATAATATATAAAGTAACTGCTATTAAAGTAGGGATTAGAGTAGTAATGAGATACATTTACTGTTAATCAAATTCATTTCTATTTAAAAAAGCTTCAGCTAAAAAAATAAGAGGGCACAAAGAAAAAACTAATATGCTAGGCTAATTCTATGCAACTATTAGTAAAGCTTAAAAGAGAAGTGTTTATTAATGAGAAGTTGAATATTTTACATATCGATTAAGTTGATTTACATACAAACTTTATCAAACATGTATTTGTCTGTTCAGTTTAAAGAAGTTCTTAAAGACTTAGTATTATCTATTCTCCAGGCACATGGGGCCATTTTGTATTACAATCAACAATGTTACCTTCAGTTGTTATAAAAATGCTCTATATATTAAGAGAGCATTAAGAGAAATTTTACTTAGCAATTTGAAATTGAGCCCTGTCTCTTTAAAGTGCCCCTGCTCTTTCGGACACTTCGCTTTCACCGTCATCACATCAACGTTCGTCCGTTGCGCCATTTACAGCCATCTTAGAAGTGTTGGACTGAGAGAGAAGTAGTTCGTACGATGAGCTCAGCAGCCTTTTGCTAATTGCTGCTGCCGCTAGTCTGAAGGAGCTGAAAACTCTTATCTCCATGGAGGAGCTGTGTAGAAAAGGGCATTTCTTTCCACCGTGATTGTTTGTATTCTTCTTGAAAAAGAGGCTTAAAAGGACTGAGAAGTCTGAAAATTCAAGTCTGATAAAGTGTTGCAATTAGAAATCTCATAGAAACCCTGCCTTTCAGAACCTAAAGATGCTCTAACAGTGTTTTCTTTTCTCCAGAGAGCTTCTTAAATCAGAAACTCTCCTGAGTTGTCTCTACGCCAGTGACCAAGGAAGAGAAACCCCCAATCCAGCCAATCGCTACCAGTTTGACAAAGTCGGGTAAGAACATTTAGCAGTAGAGAAGAATAAAAAACGAGCTGTAGATTATAATGTTACATGCCAGTATATCCAAGAAGGATTAACATGTAATTCTATTTTAGGATTGTTTCCTTTGCTGACTATGTGGAGGAGCTGGGACATCCCTACATGTGGGTCCAGAATCTGGGAGGACTTCATTTCCCCACTGAATCATCAGAGGTGTGTGTTGACATCCTGAGGGGCCTCAGGAAAGCAAAGCTGCAGCTGTTAAATGCCAGTGTATGTCTGTGTGTTTCCAGGGCGTTCTGGTGGGCAGTTCTCTGAGCGCCAGCCACATGGAGACCACCATGAAGCTGCTGAGGGGGCGAGTCCTGTCCCGCTTGGCTCTGCACAAACAGTTTGCTTCTTTAGGTGACTCGCTTTACAACTTCTGTTAAATAATCTTAATTGTGGATCGCTGTGCAAGAGGTTGACTGTGTTTGTGGCTGCAGAGCACAACATCATTCCGATCTCCGCCGAGTGTCAGCACCTGTTTCCTGCCAAGATCATCTCCCGTCTGGCTCGGTGGACCACCATCACTCAGCAGGAGTACTTGGTAAATTCAAGAAGAAACCAGTTCAGCATTTTCATTACAAGTTCACAGTGTTGCTCATGCTCAGTGTAATCTCATCTGAAGGAACTGCGATATACTCATCATGTAACTGAAGCTGGACTGGCCAGAGAGACAGACCTGTACTTTATGGCAGTTGTTGAAAGAGGAACAGGTAAGTCCAGTCACTGACACCATAGATGGAGTCACTTGTTGTGAATTTCTTTAAAAAAAAAATAACGTCACGGCTGCTTTCCCTTTAGCGCGTCTTCACGCCGCTGTGGTCCTGAGTCCCCGTTACCCAGAGATCTCTCCTTTGTTCTCTCTGTCCCTCAACTGGAAGGGAGAGTGCAGCGGGCGCAGTGACGACAACCTGAGAGTACGGACATTTCAAATTATTATATCCTCAAATTCTGTTCTCAGTTTACCGTTTTAGTCCTGTAATACAATCAGTGCCTTGCAAAAGTATTCATGCTCATTTAACCTTTTCCCATTTGGCAAGACTAAATGCATCTTGTTGTCGTTGGCAAACACAAAGTAGCGCATAATATGAAGTGGATGAAAAGAGGATTTTCAGATGCTTGTACCATTAAGTATCCATCCATACTCAGCTTTTTGTCTTCTAGCTTTGGACATCTAGAGACTGAAATTGATCTTTGCTTGATTTTAAGGGATGTGAATACTTTTGCAAGATTTTATGTGATGTTACGTTATCTTAATATCTTTTACATTTTTAGGCCATGGAGAGTGAAGTCAATGTGTTCAAAAACGAGCTACAGGGGCCAAAGCCTGGGCATCAGCTTCTCACCAATCAGATCGCACGCCTGTGCGTCTGCTTGGACGTGTATTTGGAGACAGAAGAGCAAGATGACAGTGTGGAGGGACCTCGGGAGTTCCCACGAGAAAAGATGTGTCTGCGTACTGTCAGGTATCCAATTTATCAGAACATGTAGATTTTGAATTATTATTCATTGTATGCTAAATAAATTTACCTTTACATCCTCTCTCTTCCTCTCTCTTTTTTTTTTTTTTTTTTTTTGTTTAATTCAGGGGTCCGAACCGCCTGAAGCCGTTCAAGTACAACCACCCTCAAGGCTTCTTCAGTCACCGTTAGACCTTCTTCCATATTTGTCCTTCTGAAATTGTGTTTGTACCTCTTAGCAACACAAAGTCCCGTTTTAAAGATTTTGCAAATAAAACATCTCCTTGTCATCTTTAATGGTCATAGATCTGGTTTGCATATGACTAGCAGGCTGTGTTTCACACATCGTTTTCCATTTAATCTCTTTATTGTCCTCTGTTCTCCCACCTTTGTCTTTCCTGCTCTATTTTTAGCTGTGTGAGAGCAGGCTGATTATTATTCCATTGCGGTTCAGTGGAGGGGTAAGCTGAGTCATTTCCACAGAGACAAATGCACACAAAATGCAACATTTAGCATTGTGTGTGCAGGTAACCTTTGACCCCTCTTTCATTGACCCCTCTTTCAAAATTCTCAATACCAAGCTGGTATTGAGAATTTTGATGAGATGCATTTCATTTTTCGATCAAACAAGTGTGGGAGGTTCTTTGTAATTTTGGGAAGAGGAGATTATTTAAAATTTCTTTTAAGCCCTCTGGTGAAAATGATCATTGCTGACTGACCTCAGTTTGATGATTTTCATTCATCAAATGTAAACAGTTCTGCAGACAGCTTAATTAAAACACTCCCTCCATGGAATTAAAAAAAGTGTTTTAAAGAGAAAACGTGTAGAGAGCAGAGTGATGTCCTAGAGACGGCAGTGAGATATTAATTTGACAGTACAAGTGCAGAGATGTGGAGAATCTGAGAAAGCATTTGTACTGGTGCAGTGCCTTGCAAAAGTATTCAGACATCTCAACCTTTATTTCAAAATGTCAGTTTTTTTTTTTAAGATTTCACATAATAGCTGAGCACAAATTGGTGTGCAATTTTGAAGTGGGAGTGATGTGTTTTTTACAAAAAAAAAAATCTGAAAAGTGACATGCATTTCTTTACAACCTTTCTGAAGAAGTACCTTGCAGAGCATTCTTTCCCTGCAATTACAGCTGCTTTGTTTTTCTCTCCATGGCTTAAGACCATTCTATGCAAAAATACTTAAAGCTTTTGTTTTTTCTTTCAGTGCAAAGATATCAAAATAATATGTTTAAATAACTGAGTTGTAATGTTCTCAGAGGATAGTGGATTTTCTGTATATGTGTTAACTGTGGTTATGCTATACTGCCGTACAAAAGAGCTGTAGGGAGGGAGGTTTATTTAAATAGCTCCATTCAGGCACTAGCAGGACATCAAATGAAAACCAAAACAAAAAATAAAAATGTACTAAGTATGTCAAACATGTAAAAGCTTTACAGGAAGTAAAACAAAAATTCTCATTTAAATTCAAATTTAAAAACAAATCCAGTCTTGAAACTCACACTTCAGTCATTAATGATTGCGCAAACAGTTCATTAATCAGATTCTTTGAAAAGCTGCTGTAAGCAAAATTGTTTTCACTCCTGATTTGAAGGAGCTGACAGTTTCTGTACAGCCCAGGTAGCTATGCTCCACAGAACCAAACCCTGCCTCGCTTTGTTTAGTTCTGCTCCTGGGAACACTGACATACCTAATGATAGCTGCTTTAGTAGCACATTTTATGTGATCAGTCAAAATTAGATTTAAGTCTAAATCAACACCAAAATTTAATGTTTGTCCTGTTTTCTTTGTCCTCACTGAGTCAAGTTCTAGGGACTAAAAACGGTTTTCTGCCATAAGCTGGAGGGCACTCTGACTCATCCGCTCCTTGATGTTACACCTATCGGGGATTAGAGGGTTAATTAATAATGGCATAATGCCAGTGAGGATCCAGTCCTATATTAGTGATCAGGAATCTATTTTTAGTATACGTGGAGTATGCATCAAAAACATGCTGCTGTGTTGGGAGGGGCCGAAGGCAGAGAGGTTGAATAGCTGCAGGAGGAGGAATTACTTTACTCTGCTTCTAATTTGGTGCTCTGCAACTTTAGTGAAGTATTGTTTGCAATGAGGACAAACCTGCCGGAGCATGCATCCTCAGAGTCAGCAAAAAGTGTGTCCAGTGTGTCTCAGAGAAAGGTGAGCATTGTCTACACACCTAATTAAAACTACAAAAGCATGTTTTCTTGGTTGATGTGTCAATTTTGCAATTTTTTTCACATGTGACAGTTTGAATAAGGGAAACCACACCCTGTTTCTGCAGCAGTTGCACGCTCTGCAGCACTAATGCTGGGAATTTCCTAAAAAGATAATTGTCTCCTATTCAATTGACGTAGTCAGACATAATCAGTTACATTTGTCCCTATTGATTAAACAAGCAGGTTCTGAAAACGAACAGCCTCTGCTGCTGTTTTTACATGTTTATCCGCTCAGCTTGGTAATAAGGAATCAATAGCACTAAATTGGATCATGAAGGTGCTGCTGATACTTGGAGTGAAGTTGCTCCGTGAAGACAGGACTACTGATTTATACGAGAGTGTGATCCGCTGCATGTAAGGCAGGGTGCAGTGGCTGCTGAGGATGGGCACAGCTCCCCCTCTCTTTAGCCGCAATGCAGTGCAGTAACTCCCGGCGTTTACCTTTCTGTGGTCTCACACCTTGTATGAGAGCTTCTGACACTTCATTAATCTCTACCAAGAGTTCTTACGCTGCACATTTCTGCAGGACTGTAATATTAAAAAAAGAGAAAATGATGCCACACAGACTTTTTATGTTTTTTTTTTTTTTCATTGTTTATTTACTGTTTCATTTTGCATATTCTCAGCAGTTTATACATAGCACAGTCATCATTGTCTTAGCATTTGCAGACTGGAAGAGTGAGACGCCACCGTTCACCTGTCTGGAGAAGCAGCATTATTGGTGCACAACGAGCAAAACTCAAGTCTTCCTTAAATTATTCATCTGTAAATAGAATATAGAGATTTATACCTCCCTTAATAAACATATTTATATATATTCAATATTGCTCACAATCATTAGCTTGACATAGTTTTGACATCTCTGCCCTTGAAGGCTCATGTGGGCCTTGCCGGCCCCGTCAGGATTCAGTTTAAATGCACTTGATGTCCGTTAAGGGCGGTTGCCACATTCACATAAGGAGTTTAGAGCATTCTGCATTCACTACAATCATACAGTCAGAAGCTTTTGGGGGGTGAGGGGGTGTAATGGCCATACTTGGGGAGCGGTGGGGTTGTTTGCTACAGAAATCAATATTGCTTACATACTGTTACCTGCCTGAACAGCTGGGTGCGACCAGCTCCTTCCTCCTGCTCTGCACCCTTCTTCTCCTTCCTTCCTACTCTGTTCTTTGGCATCTCCTTCTCCTCCACAGGTAAAAATGCAGCGATAGGTCTCACTTCTTGGCCTTCTCCTCCTTGGTTTCCTTTGACTCAGTGCTAGAGGACTTTTCAGCTTTTTCTGCCTTCTCTCCTTCTTTACTCTTCTCGTCTGGCTTCTTCTCTTCTTTTTTGCTCTCGGTTTTCTCTGGTTCTACCTTGGCTGCGGGTTTTTCTTCAGGCTTTTTTTCCTCTTTCTTGGTTTCAGTTTTCTCTGGTTTTTCATCAGGCTTCTTCTCCTCCTTTTTGCTTTCGGTTTTCTCAGACTTTGCCTCAGGCTCTGGTTTCTCTGGTTTGGGAGCAGTAGGCTTCTCCTCTTTAGCAGGAGAACTGCTATCTTTGGGCTCAGGCTTTGGAGCAGGTTTGTCCTCAGCGGGCTTGCTGGGAGTCTCAAGTTTCAGTGTTTCTTCCTTTGCCTTTTCGTCCTTCTTTGCATCAGGTTTGTCCCCCTTCTCTGGCTCTTTTTCTTTAGGTTCCTGCTTCTTCTCCTCCTTCACAGGCGGCTCTTTCTCTTTCTGCTCCTCTTTGGCTGGTTGAGACTTCTCCTCTTTCTTCTGCTCCTTTGGGGTGTCTTTGGCAGCAGCGGGCTCCTTTTCTGGAGATTTTGGTTCAGGGGTCTTGGGAGCCGGAGATTTGGACTCGGGGGATTTACTAGGAGGGGATTTTGACTCGTCCCCTGCTGGAGACTTTGCAGGGGATTTGGGCTGGGGGGATTTGGCTGCTGGTGATTTGGATTCTGGAGATTTTGGAGGTGATTTAGATTCTGGTGATTTTACAGCAGGAGATTTAGCTTTCTCTTCTTCACCTTCTTCCTCTTTCTCTTCTTTCTCCTCTTCCTCTTCCTCCTCCTTCTGCTCCTCTTCCTTTCCCTCTTCCTCCTTCTCCTCTGCTTCTTCACCTTCTTCATCTTCTTTGGTTTCCTCGTCTTCCTTTTCCACTTCCTCTTCTTCTTTCTTTTCCTCCTCTGCCTCCTCCTCCTCTTCATCATCTGCCTCTTCTGTCACCTCTGTCACCTGTGTCTCATCCGTCTGTTCCTCCACGATCACAGTGTCTGAGATCTCCTCGCTTTTTACTTTGACGTGGGCTGAGATCCTGCTCTCCAGGTAGGTGTACGGGCTGCCACCTGAGACAAAGCGATTCTCCTCTCCCTCCAGCAGTTTCCTGTTTCAAAACCACAGATGGTAAAAATACTGAAAACCTTTGGTAGGAGTGTGTAAATTGTAAAAAAAAGACGTGTGCACTTTGACCCTTGCAAACCTGTATGCAGCAATCTCAATATCCAAAGCCATCTTCACATTCAGGAGCTCCTGATAGTCCCTCAGCTGGCTCGCCATCTCCCATTTGGTTGTTTTCAACTCGTTGTCAAGCTGATTGATGGTCTCCTGCGAAATGAAAACACGGAAACCTCAAGATCGGGAGTCACACTGAATATTTGTGGAGATTATGTGTGTGTGTGTGGGGGGGGGGATGTCTATCTGGTACCTGGAGTGAGTTGATGTCATCCTGGTGTCTGTCTTCACTCTCCATCCGCTGCCTCTCCAGCGACTCCTTGGCTCCTCGGAGAGTCTCCAGCTCGATGGTTCGGCTCTGGAGCTGGCGGCGGTACTCTGCGATCTCCTCCTGGGAGCCACGGATCGCATCCTGGTTGGACCTGGCAGCGTCGGACAGGCGCTCCATGCGCACTGCAGGTGTGCAAAAAAAAAAAAAACAACATTCAGAAGCCACGTTTCTATTTTCTATTTTAGTTTCACAGCACCGACTTATATACGTGTCCGATTAGATTTGTCATCTTGAGACTTTTTGGCAGTCCCTTCCTTCACCGCTGGGAGCGTGAGTAACCTTGACACTGTCCATCTGTCATTCAGTCTGACTCAGCTTCCTCCCCCTTCAGGAACGTCGCCGTGCTGCAGTCAGCTGGACTCAGAGGTCACACAGTTTGCTCTTTTTACTCACTCAGAGCAGCGTGGAAATAGGCTGCACAAGTTTTATGGCACCGTTGTTGGATTTGCAGCACAATAAATGCTGAAAGGTCAGAGGAACTGTGACTGTACTATTTTTTTTATTATTATTATTATTTTTTTTACAAAAAGATAAAAAGCCAATTGATTTTAGCATGTAGGTACAAGTACACAAATTTAGGAGAAGACGCAC
The DNA here is from genome assembly GCA_903067095.1 of Girardinus metallicus. Taxonomy (NCBI): domain Eukaryota; kingdom Metazoa; phylum Chordata; class Actinopteri; order Cyprinodontiformes; family Poeciliidae; genus Girardinus; species Girardinus metallicus. The sequence goes on from CAEGAE010048520.1 coordinate 14,231, forward strand.
TGATCGAGGCGAACTGTGTCCTTGAAGATATGTTTTATTTTTTTGCATCCAATACCATAAAAAATGCACTGCATGCAAGGGCAGCAAGCCAGAGTGCAAATGAGTGTCCTCTCTGTGTGCCATCTCACGCCTGCAGAGCTGTCCTCTCTTTCTGCGAAAATTATCATTATGCGGCGTCGATGCAGCCACCATCTGCGGTGCATGTAATTGAAATCCGAATTGTGTGTCAAAATGTGTTTTTCTATCATTTTTTTTTCTCTTGGAAAAGTTTACAACCAGATCATTAATGCGTATTAATAGATACGGTGTTTTTTTTATGTGAAAATGAAGCACTGCAGCTTTTGTGTGACATGCAGAGAAACGGCTTCAGCACCATGGACAGAGGGACTTTGCAGCTTTTGCTCTGAAACTTGTCCCTTTGGCTAGCCTCACCTTTGAACCACTCCTCTGCGTGCACTGCGCTCTTTGACGCGTGGCTGTCCAATTGTGAGCGGATCTCTCGCAGCGCGCTGGTAACGTCCGCCTTGAGCGTGTCCCTCAGGTCGAAGCTCACCTGTGCGCCCTGAATCTGCGCCAGCAGCTCCGCCACCTCCTCCTCGTGGTTCTTCTTGAGGAAAGACGCCTCCTCCTCCAGGGCGCGGAGCTTCTTGTCCAGCTCCAACCGCGCCAAGCGACACTCCTCCACGTACTTCTTCATGGCGCGGGCGGCAGCCTCCAGCTCCTCGCGGTCTCGCGCCTCGTCCTCCAGCCTGACCCGCAGGTGCTGGATGTCTTCCTCCAGGTGTTCGTGCTCCAGGGCGGCGCGGGTCTTCTCCCCGGTCAGCTGCTGCAGGAGACCCCTGAGGTCGTTCAGCTCCCGCTCGTAGTGCTCCCCGACGGAGATGCGCCCCGCCTGGCTCTGCCGCAGCGCCGCCGCCTCTGCCTCCAGGTTGCGGTTGTGCATCTCCAGGTTGCGCACCTTGTCGATGTATCCGGCGAAGCGGTCGTTGAGAGCCTGCAGGATCTCCTTCTCGCTCCTCCGCGTCATGTCGCCGTTGAAAGTTTCCAGGCTTTCGATGGAGGACGGCTGGCTGTAGGTGAGGCGGCGGCGCTGCTGGGAGTGGAAGCCGCTGGAAGACACGGATGCGGGCCGAGCCTTGCGGTACGAGCTCGGGCCCATGAAGTGGTGGTCCACTGTGAAACTCATGTTGGCCAGGCCAGGGGAGAACTGACTGCAAAGGAGGGAGAGCGCTGCGCTTTTATAGGAGGGAGGGAAAAGTCACTAGTCAGCACAAGGGCACTGTATTTTTAAAGAGACATCTTTTCCTCCACCCTCCCAAAAAGAAAAAAAATCTACCGGCTCTGTTCGCACTGAGCAGCTGAGACGCTGAAACTACAAACCTCAATATTAACTTTATATCATGCAACACGCATCTTAGAAGTCACCTCATTTACTTCTTTTTTATATATATATATTTAAGTTTTTTTGTTTGTTTTGTTTAAAAAAAAAGCACCACAGTTTAAAACATGCAACCATGTTGCATTTCAATCCAACACTAATATTTATAAACAGCTCAGATTAGTTTTCTTCTTTTATTTTTTAAGGTATAAAACCACGGTAACGGTAAACTGAGGGGATGTCAGTGTGTTCTGCTGATGCTTTTTATTGTTTGCTGCTGCAGTGAGTTTGCAGATCAGCCCTCCTGGGGATCACCTCAGCTACTGGGCCAGTGACAACTTTCACACTTGCAGCGTCTGGCAAAAGTATTCACATCCCTCGAACCTTTTCCTGCTTTTGTCAAGTTGACACAAGCTTGACTTTATTTTACCAGGATTCATATGGTAGAGCAATACAAGGTTCAAATGAGTAAAATAGAGAATAAAGAAGGAAAATGAAACATGATTTTTAATACTCTTCTCTGCCCCTCTTCAGTGTTCAACTCCTATTCCTCTCTGGCTTTATCATTTTTGTCTTTTTCACGTTGCATCTTGTGTCCTACTTTTTCTGCTCTCAGAAGGCAACCAGATCAGTTATGATGCAATTTAAAATCTGCCATATTTGTAAACATAGCAGGAATTGTTTCATTTCGGTCCAGTGATTAAATCAAAATGTGTTATATGGTCCACACCAGATGGCTGGCTTTTATTTTTGTTGGCTCATCTCTCTGGCATCCCTATTCTGGTAATGTCAGAATAGAAAATAAGGCACAAAATCTAAACGTGCAAAATATTCACACTCCTTCAACTCAAATGTTGTCATAACCGCAGACATCTTTGGTTTTATTGGGATTTTAGGTGACAAAACAACGCAATTAGCACATTGCTGTGAAGCTGGAGGAAAATCATTCATTGTTCTCAACAGAAATTTGAATAGTTGCATAATGTGTTATGTTGAGTCAACATTTCTTATGCTGCAATTCCAGACGTAAGTATTTGGGAATATTTCTGTATTCCTGTGAATATTCATTTTCAAATCCCCTTCAATGAGATTTAGTTCTGGACCTCTGGACTCTTCTACTTGGATTTAAATCATTCTATCGGACCTCTGCATTTTTATTGTTGTTGAACGTGAACGTCTACTGCCTCAAGTGTTTTGCAGCCTCCAACAGATCGTCCAGTATTTAGCTTCATGGATTTTACGAACAATTTTAACAATTTTCTTGCTAACATATACAATTTCTTTAGCAAAATGCTGTCACCACAGTGCTTGATGTTGAACAATGAGTATGCTGTGCTCAAGGGGAGTGTAGTTTTTTCACACACAGTGTTTCGCAGGAAGGTAAAAATTTTATATTTTGGTCACATCGGACTTGAACGCCACATGTGGCAAGTTCTACTTAAGTTGTGACAAACTGCAGAAATTTGACCTTCTTGTGACTTTCTTTCTTCCACTCCTCCATAAAAACCAGACTAATGGAGAGCCTGACTAATAGTCATCCTGTCTGGAGATTCTATTACCTGAGCTGTGGATCTCTAGAGCTCCTGCCTCTTGGCCTCTTCTCTGATTGATGCTCTACCTGACCGACCTTTCAGTTTAGGTGTGTGTTGGTAGCTTTGGAAATTATTTACTGTCCCTGATTTAAACTTTGCCAAAGCGTTCTCACTTGGCCGCTTCAGAGGTTTCTCCTATGAGAAACCTCTGAAGCCTTCACACAACAGCTGGCTGCATACCAGTTTACTTAATGAGAAAACTTCCAAAGGCAGTTGGATGCACTGAATTTTGTTTGGCTGTATCAGAGTAAAGGGGAGCAAATGCAGATGGATGCAACACTTTTTTTATTATTTGCACAAGCTAAAAAAAAAAAACTGGGGATGAAAACATATAAACATAAAAGACAAAGATTTTGTACCAGGACATAAAGAACAGATGGTTATAATCCTGGTGTATTTGGGTTTTGGCTTTCATCTGTGTTTGCATTTTGATTATTTTCTTGTTTATTTATTTAAGCTTGGCTCTTACCTTAGCAGTTCATTCTTTCATATTTATTTTCTTTGTTTCCTTTGTGCATTCTTCAGTTTATAAACCTTTTTATTTAAGCTTTTGTATATGTCCTCCTCCTTCCAGTTTATACCCTCCTTCCCTCAGCCTGCCTAGTTGCTCCCTGCTCTTCCTTCACACCTGCAGCTCAGGCAAGCAGGGAAACTGAAGAAGGTGACTAATTAGCACAGAAGGAGCTGAACAGAAACTGTAAAGAAACTACGAACTGGGGGGAAAAGAATAACACAGATCTGAAAGTACTGAATCCAACGTCACAGAGAACAAAACAAGAATAAACTGAACTGGCAACACCTGTTTAATGATCACACAGAAGTAAATCGACCTGATGAACACAAATGAAAATTAAACCCCAAACACCAAGTGATCATAACAATTAAGCACTATACAGTGTGTTGGTCTATCACATTAAATCCTCTGAAGATACCCGTGACAAAATCTGAAGGTGTTTAAATACTAGAGCAAATCATTTTCCAGACATGCATACAAGCAAGGGCTACATTTTAAGCTTCAAACAAAATCCCTTCTTATGATTTAATGATCACTAGTCTATTTCTGCATGTGTCTATCTGGTTTTAGATTATGCAAATCACCATATAATGCATTATATTCTGCAGCACCTTTTCAGTGTATGTGTCAGTGTGTGAATTCTGCTACAATGACACAGCATTATCCCAAAATGTGAGCTGCTGATGTGAAGAGCTCTCTGCTCTGGGAATAGAGCTCACCCTAAAGAGCATGTGCAGCACCTATTGATTAACTGAGGGTGAACGAGTTTACACGGCACACCTCAACAGAGTCCTGAGAATTGTGAATTCACTGATCTGTTGAGATCTAAGATGAAGAGCAGACAAATCAGCACTTTGGTGTTTCCTTCTATCTACCGTTTGCTTGTGTGATGACATGTTTTTATAGCACTGACTCTCCAGACAGCATGGGATATATCAGCATTTTATGCCTTCCACTAATATTCTTTAAATTTCATGTGACGCTGCTCTAATAATTACTCACACAGTCATTTCCTGTTTTCCTCACCATCGGTCATGTTTGGGTGGCTGAAGGACAGACAAGACATGTGTCTCTCTCAGGGCTACATGGTTTATAAATACAAAAAAATGGGCTGAAAGTGGAGGTGATGTAAAACGATCTCATAGTAACATGTAGATGTATTCAAACCTTTTCAACGGCTCAATGTATTTACTCCACAAATCTGGAAACTACGAAAGAGGTGGAAAGAGGAAATATATTTTTAAAATTTGGCATCAGATGTGCATATCATCCTGAACTAACCAGCCTTACTGAAGTATGGTGGTGGCAGCGTCATGCTGTGGGGATGCCTGGCTTCAGGAGGGACAGGGAGAACCGCAAGAGGGATGAAGCTGGATGCAAAAAATCCTGGATGAAAATCTGTGAAAGACATAAAACTGCGTGGAAAGCTTAACCAACCAGCAGTTTTAACCAATATAATGTTGCATGTTAGAATGAACCAAAGTCCAGAGATAAATTCAAATGGCAAGAACTGAAAACTGTATTTCTCAGATGCTTTCCATTTAATCTGGATGAATTTGAGCTGATTAGCAAAGAGGAATGGGCAGAAATGTCATTCAAAAGTACAACCTAGTAGAAAAAAAAAGTAAAATAAAAAGTCCTGGATCTGTAATTGCAGTCAAGACAACTTGTTCAAAGAGATGTGGTAGGAGGAAAGGGGGAAGGAAAAAGCTGGGGGAGAAAAATATCTACAAATGCAGGAATGTCTCAGGAGAACAATGTGTTATTTGTTTCAATTACATGCAGCAATGTAAGCAAGGATGATGTGCTGAGGATCACCTGACAATTGTCAGGAGCACCCCTCTATATATTTAGATTGTCCAGTTATTTGAGTCTATGAAGGAATGTGGGGGATGCTCAGGGTTGAAGAAACAGCAACAGATTAAGCCATATGCGCTGATGCAAAGATAACAACAAACACACAGAATGATCTAAGACAGAAGCATCTGGGTGAGTGGACAGACGGTCACCTTGTGCAGGGACATTTAGAAAAATGGCTGTCCCAGCAGGCTCAAGTATGACTCAGCCATAAGGCAATTAAAATCTGGATCTGTGTGCAACCAGATTTCTACACTTGATTAAAGTTTCATTTTGTGGGGATCCATCATTCTGAATAAGCTACAAATTTAATGAAACTTGTAAATGGCGTTTATTTTTTGGAGGATTGCAAGCAAATAGCAGCTCTTAACAGTTTGAGGGCTGGAACAGATAGACTGAAGTTTCTAGAAGAGTAGGTGGACCTGACTTTCTCACAGCACCACCTACTGGACAGTCAACAGAACTGCTTGTGTCATTCACAGATGTACCCACCTGGGGCAGCAGAACCGCGCAGCTACCAACAGATCCTACACCAAAACAAACCCAGCAGCTGCTTTACGAGTGGAGGTGAGTGAACTGTCCATGGAACTGAAAAGATTACATTTCTGAGTTAATTTATAGAGTCATAGTCAGAATCGTCCAACACAGACAGGGTTAAAATATGGCACTGGAAAGAAACGGGAAATAAAAGGTACATAATTCAAACAAAGTTTGGAGAATTCAGGAGTTTGATAAGTTAGAGAATAGCAGAAAGGATAGTAACAAGCCTTTGGCTAAGACATACTGGACTTAGTGCTACACAGGATGGGCAAAACCTAAAGGAAGGTGTAGGTCTTGCAAACAAATAAAAAACAAGGAAAAAGGAGAAAATGGGGAAATTAGGGAAAATGGGGAAATTAAAAGAAAAGTTAACCTCTATTACATGGAGGTTAACTTGTAACCTCCATGGTTACAAGTTAATCGTGAAAAATAATCATTATTTGTCAGCCACAAAATGAAAAATAGTAAAATTATTTTTAATTTTGAGGCTGTGGTTTGATCTTTTGTTTCTTTTGATCCACACTCTTTACAGGCTAGGAGCGGTAATGCTCTTTCTTACCTTATTTGCCAACTTGACCAGTCAACCTGACGTCACATTATTTTTCCCTTTCTTTCATGATTAGCAGCATTTGGTTCTGTGCCCCACACTCCAGAGCGGACGGTGGCGCTAGTGCACCTCTCGGACTGATGCCAGAAGAAGAAGTCTTCACGGTACGTTTTGAACTTCCGGTTGTGAACGAGGGAAAGTTAACTTTATTCTTTTCACCATAAACAGTGATGTAGTGTCTGACAAAATGATTCAGTCAGCAAGTTTATTGGAAAGCTGGACTCAGGAAAATAACCAGCTGGCTTCTAGATGTGAGGTAAATCCCTGTTAAATATTTATTTTAACTAATAAATGTTAATCATATTAAGTTTTAGACATAGTGTTCCTTATTTCCTTCTATATATAATGTAAAGTGGCATGTCTGCAGGTAGAAAACTCAGATACATCCTTATAAAGTTTGTCGTTTGTTTTGGACTGATTGTTTCAACAGCAGGATGGACAAAATGCACCGAACCGAGAGCACAGCCTGTTCAGGCAGAGACGATGGTCTTCTGACTTCCACAAACTTATCAGAAAAATACAAGGTAATTCACAATCCTCTATTTTTTTTTATCCCACCCCACCAATTACTATTCAAAGCAAAAATCCTCTTTCGTTCAACTTAGTTCGTGTCAACGGAGTGTCTTTCTTGGAGCGTTTTCACATCAGGATTTTGAAGACCAACAAACCCCCATACTCAATATCAGCATTTTTTTAATACCACAATGATCATTATAAAATGCACTTTAAAGCCTTTTTGTATCTGTTAGATATAACTGATAATTGGAATAAAAATAAATAGCAAACAGAAAATATTTTTTTAATTTAAAACAATCTGTATGCATATAGTATTTTGCAGTAATTTATACAGGGTAGAAAAATGTGTTTAGATTTAAATAAGTATATAAACAAATGTTTTCACTGTTTTAAACATCTGAGGTTGCATAATAAGTGTGATATATATGCATTTTTACATTAATTTATAATTGAATGCTATTTTTCAATTTTGATTCATCAGCTCACACCTTTATTTTTATTTTATCCATCAGTTATTTGTTTACTGAATTTCTAACTGAATGTATACAAAGATTAGACAGTTACTGTATTGCCTATTTGTTATTAGGGGCAAAAAAGACCCATCAAAATTAGATTTTTGGGGCGGGGGGGTGAACAACAAATTTTAATTCATGACTTTTTCAAAAGTGACGGTATTGTTTGGATTATTATTACTTTTGTTGTTTAACTATGTTTTTCACAGTTGGATCCAAATTTCAATAAACATAAATTTATGACTGAATGCAATTATTGTGAGCTGCTAAGTTGTACAACTGCACCACTCGATATATCTATTGTACTCAATTAACTTGCTTAATGAACTAAAGCTATGTTTCATTTTTAGTATTTGTGTTTGTGAGGTTCTAATAGTTCTGATAGTATAAAGTGAAAGGCAAGAAAAAAACTAGGAAGAACTTTTTAAAATACTAATTTTCTTTATGGCTACATAATATAAATAATGATTATATATCACCTATACCTTATGAATACACACATTTAAAAATGAAAAATGATAATCTCTCTAAATTTTGGACTTTAGACCGAAATTTAGAGAGATGTTGTCTTTAAACTACATCTGGTTAAAATGCAAAAAACAATTACCTTAAACAAATTAAATAAGGTGACCAAAGTTCACAGTTTTGTTTGAATAATGCAATGATTGTTGCCAACTCTAGAGCTCAGTTTGCAAGCACAAGAAGAACAGATTTTAAAATAGAGGCTAAGTTAGTTCTGATGCAAAAAAACAGCAGGAAAAATGCAACATACCCCACTTGGAAAGATAAGATTTCTAATTTAAGCCACTCAAGGTTAACATTTTCCACTTAAGTGTTCAGAATGTTAAAAAAACCTGCAGAAACAATTGAGAAATTTGACTCCAGGAAAGTATAGAATTTTGAGATGAAAAACCTTAAGGAAATCTGTATATTACTCTGTGAGAAGCTGTCATCTATAGCTTTAATCTCATGTGTTTCTTTTTCTGTGTTTATCTCTCTCAGGCATTCCTCCTCATTTGGATCGTGTACAGCTGGAGCTTTCTGTCGTTTATAACACTTGTGTGTGCTTTACTGCTCAGTCTCAGTTTGATGAGGCTGAGCTGCTGCTCACACAAACCGCCCAGAGACGTAAGTTTCTGCCTGAAAGCACGGGAACCTTTACTGTACTGTTGATCACACCAGCTAGTGCCAAAGAGGTAATCTTACTCTGATAAGGTTTTGCTAACTCTAATACTGTTTACATTTGTTCCTGCTAGTGCTTCAGATAGCAGGAGATGATCCTGGTACTTCTGACCCTTCTGTGCTTTGGAGAGCAGCTCTTAAATCAGTGACTGGCGCAGCTTTGCATCGTTGTGTCCTGAGCCTCCTCTGTTTGCAGTGGGGAGTATGGCTGGCCAAGAGCCGCCTGAACGCTGTGCAAGACTTTCAGGTAGGTTTTGAACATATTTTAATGAATTATTCCCACTGCTTTATATTGCTTAGAATAATTGAATGTAGTTTGTGATCTGCAGAAAAATAAATTAAATAATATTTTTGTAAATTGTGCATGTGCTATGAGGAGTGTTAGATCTCACATGCTTTATTTCAACTTACTGGTAATATAAGGGAACACCAGAAAATGTTTTTTTTTCCCTAAAGAGTTTAGGTGGCAGGTTATTTGGTGCTTTTTTTTCATCATTCCATCCCATATATCCAGCCTTTCAATATTAGTGAATGAGTAACTTGGAATGGGTGGGTCATGACCGAAAGAACGAGGTCGCGGATACAAGCGGCCGAAATGGGTTTTCTCCGTAGGGTGTCTGGGCTCTCCCTTAGAGATAGGGTGAGAAGCTCGGTCATCCGACAGGGACTCAGAGTAGAGCCGCTGCTCCTCCACATCGAGAGGAGCCAGTTGAGGTGGCTCGGGCATCTGGTCAGGATGCCTCCTGGACGCCTCCCTGGTAAAGGGAGGCATCTGAGTAATTTCCTGCAAGGCAGCGCAGAAAACCTCAGTTGGCGTTATCATAATTTTAATTTCAAGACCTGCAGCCTGGGATGAGTTCTGCTTTCTTTTTCTGAATTGTTTAGCAGTTTTCCAGAACTTCCTTTAGAACAGTTAGAGACCTAACCCACAGACTCTCTAAATTCCTCCCAGCCATCCAGTTTGCAGCCATTCTGCCCACCAGATATCTGTCTGTTGCTTCAAGAGTCCCCTGAAAACTCCAAACCCCAAATGCCTCGGCTCTTCATCCTGGTCTATCATTTGTTTTCTCAAACTCTGCAGTGTTTTATCTCTGTGTAGGTTTGGTTGTTATCAATGAAAAAACTACAGAACACTCCTTTTCTTTCCTGCAGGAGGAGATGTCTCTTTTAGAGGCACAAAGTGGAGCAGTTTGGAATGATTGTAGGGCTGAAACAAAGGAAAAGATCCTGAATATCCCCATACTGGTTCTGGACCCAAGAAGGCTTGTTGATCTGTTGAAGATCTGCACTGCAATTGTTCAAGGTCAGCAATTTTTATGCTGGTTGAGTTTTACAGTGCTGATTCCAGTATTTCCTTTTATAATGACCTCAAGGGAACTTTGTAACCAGGAATAACAGTTTACGGTTAGTAACAAAGTGAAACCGAATGAAAGTAGTGCAGCATGTTGGAAGAGTCGAGCTGTAAGAGGACAAAAACAAGAACAGGAAGAATGACATTTTCCTTATAAGTATAAATATAAGTCAGTCACTGAATGAGCTGTTTTAAAGTTATTGGCCTCACACAAATAATCATATATTTCTGTAGTCATTTAGGTTGTTGCGAAGTTTAAAGCCCCAAATTTATGTTTCAGAGTACAGTAAAAGTTATGTTTTTCACTATTTCTTTCCTTGTAATGCTTCAAAATCAATTGGGACATTTGGGGAATTTTAATGCAGAAAAGTTTGGAGTATTAAAATGAGAAATTTGTAAGACTGATCGGATCTGAGAGCTCACTTGTTTCCTAATTACCCGACTCCTTCAGCTAAGACGATCAATGCTATTCCCCTCTCCTGTTAGCGGCTGTTGATGAATAACAATCCAAGTGGTTTTGCTCTTCTTTCTTTGTTTCAATAAGGTGCAGAAAGGCTGACTGAGGGTTGGAGTGTGCTTTCTGCTCTGCAGGCTGCTTCTGCCTCACCTGCTCCCAGAGCTCTCATCGCTTACACACACCTCCTCTCAGGTTCCTGCCTCGCCTATATGGTACATAAAGCCGCTCATACAAGCCATTGATAACAGAAAAAGTAGAGTGCTAGGTTATTTCATTGCCGTAAGCCTGTGTGTGTTTGCACTTGACTCTAGAACCACCCTCAGATGGCACTGCAGTGTTACCGAAAGGCTTTGGAGACGGACCCCCGATGTGTTTGTGCTCTCTATCAGAGCGCGCTCATCTACAGGCGGTTGGAAAACTCACAGGCGGAGATACAGGCTCTTCGCATACTGCACTCGGTGAGTAACCTAAATAAAAATATTTGCCCAAATAAGAGGATGCTTTTTGTTGTCTCTTATGTTAATGGATACAAATAAATTGTTTTCGTAATAATTAGTGGCTGGCTTCCAAAAGTATTAATATCCTTAAATAGTTCCATGTTTTGTCACTTTATGACCAAAAATGTCTAAATGGATTTTATTAGGATTTTGTTTAATAGTCCAACACAAAGGAGAAAGGATAATTACATGTTCTCATTTTTAACCAATATAAAGATTTTTATAAAATCACTCTTTTATAGCAACACTGACTAGATTTTAGGTCTAGATTTTTGACTGGGTCAGTCCATGAATTCATGCATAAACTTTGATCTAAACCATAATCTGACTCTGTGTTTAGCATCGTTTTCCTCCTGGTTTCTTATCTGTTGCAGCCTCTAACAGGTTTTCCTCCAAGATTGTTCTGAATTTAACTCCAACTATTTTCACTGTCCCATCTGATGGAACACATCCCCACAGCATGATGCTGACTCCACCATGTTTTTTTGTGGGGCTGGTATGTTCAGGATGATGTGCAGTGTAGGATTTTTTTGCGTCATACATTGCTGCTCAGGCCAAATCGTTCAACTTTGGGTTGAACAATTTGGCCTGACAGTCTATAATGACATTAAATCACACACAGGTTGATTCTAGATCCTAATCAGGTGTTTATTTAGGGGTTTCAGTATAAAGGTGCTGAACGCAAGCCTTCATCATCCTTCTGAGATGTTTAAGTTGTAAAACAGTCCTGGATTTCCTTCCACCTATTAAATATGCACTACTATAAAACACATTGAGGGTTGTGGAATGAATTGTAACAAAATTGGAAAATGCTTAAAGCATAAAAATGCCTTTCCCCAAACACTGTACATGTGTTTTGTAGTTGACTAGATGAGCAAATAAGTGAAAAACTAACTTTTTATCACTTAAAAATATTAAGTGAGTTCCAAGTCTGGATACTGAAACAACAAAACTCTTTTCTTCCGTAGATTTTGTTGTTACCCTCGAGTACAGAACCTGCCATGGCTGCAGGCCGTCTCCTCTCACCGTCCTTATTTCTCTGCAGCCAATCACTGAGCAGCCTGCTCTCTGTCCCGTCTGCCCTCAGTGTCCTTCACAGTCTGGCTCTCAAATGTGTGATCCACGGCAGGTGAGAGAAGCAGCATGGTGTCCGTGTGAATTTCTTTCACCGGCACAGATCATGTATTTGAGAATACGTTAACTTTGTTGTTAAGAAGTGAGAGTATTTCTGCTTGTTTAGGGTGTCAGAAGGCGTGGAGTGTTATCTGGACCTGCTTGCTGCTCTTCAGTCAGAAGATCAGCATGGAGTAAGAGCAAACATGTTGACGGACCATTTCCAAGAAGTCATGAATGAAGTAGTATTTCTGAAAAGTGTTATTTTGCATGTTTATGGCCTTAGGTTCATGCTGCGGTCTCCACCCTCCCCAAGTTACCTAGACTCTACCTCGAGGCTGGAGCTGCCTTACTGATGGCCCGGCGGCCTGCAGACTGTATGGTGCTTTGTGATGAGGTCATCGGGTCGACTCTGGATCTGCTTCCAGAAAAAGTGGTGTTGGAGGATCCAGGGGACGGGAGAGAGGCCGGGAGCAGGGACATGGCAGAAGAGGCAGAAAATGGGTTGGTAAGGCTGCTCTGGACAGCAGCAGCCTACCTCCTTCAGGGTCACTGCTACTCTCAGCTGAAGGACTGGAAGCAAGCAGTAACCCACTACACAAGGTCTGTGGTTCTGGTTCTGGGCTAGTTTTACTCAAGTTGTTTCTGTGTGGAATTCTGCATAAACACACAGCATGGTTTTCTGTACTGTAGGTGTATCAACCTGTTGGTGAAGGTGCACTATAAAGACACAGGTGGAGTATTTTAAAAAGTATTTTGAAATGGATCTCTGGTCAGTCTCTTCTTAATTGCATGTTTCATTACAGGTTTCTCTCTACAAATGCCCTGCGCAGATAAAGATGCTGAGCAGGGTGGTGTAGACTTATGTGTCCTCCAAAGGCTAAAGGCACTTTCATTAGCTGGTAGGGGGATCAGCTTCGCTCAGACAGACCGGCTGAGAGAGGCTCTCAGAGACCTTCAGCTCAGCCGGCAGGCCCACCCAGGTATGCACACCACAGCTGTGAATAAATGAGTGCAGCTATGATTAAAGATGCATAGTGTCACAGTGTCCTCTGAGTTCTGACCCGAGCATATATGATAGTATGTTAGCGCCCTAACAGCGCATTTAAAGCTGCTTACTTTTCCCTGTGCAGCTTCAGTATGTGACAGGGTAAATTAATTAAATGGGTAAAATTAAATATTTGCTTGTTTTACAAACAGAGGTATGGGGAGATTTGTTGGTAAGTAAGTATAGCCATGTTTGAAACATAAATTAGTATCAGAAATGCCTTCAAGTTTTTCATCAGATCAGGATCTCAAAAAGAAGGTTTTAAATTTCTATGGTAAACTCTACTAGACCATCTCCGAATAGTGTATTGTTTCTGTGACAACAGTTGTCGGTATTATAAAAGAGTATGAGGTTAATAGGATTGTGGACACAAAAGGAAAATGATCCAAAATCATCCAAGCTGAACTCTGAGGTGAGCAGTGATGGATGCAAGTAGTTCTGCGATAGAGACTCAAGTTAATGGTGACATTTATTTTGTTGAGGCCATTTTCATTTGTTTAATTATATATAGGCTTCAACTGGCCCAACAATCTAGAACAATGCTGTAAACAATAATGGATGCCATTTAACTTTTGTTTTTGTTTATTGCAAAAAAGTAGTCATAAGAGCTGTTGCACAGAGGATGTTAGAGTACAGATGCAAAAATAACCTGTGTCTATAAACAAGAAACCACAAAATACAGATCAAATGTCTGGAAATACTCAGCCCACCTGCAGGCTTTATAAATGGAAAGTGGGCTGCTTTCTAGTGGTGAACATGTCGGATTGTGTATTTTTGTGAGTTGATGTCATTGTGTTGAAATAGAAAGAAATATGTTATTTAAAACCACTGTGTGTGTACTTGTATTACATTGTCCTGTTTTCAATCACATGATCGTCCAATCCTTTCGGTTTCAGAGGGTGTGAGTGCCAGGCGGTGGTATGGGGAGGTGCTGTGGAGGCTGGACAGGAAGCAGGAGGCGGCTGCTTGTTGGGAACAGACCTGGAGCCGTCCCATTCCATCCTTATCAGAGTGAGATACTTTATACTCTGCTCTTACACAGGCTTTTCCTTTTTACTGAAATTCATGTCAACTGGTAACAATCTGTTAGATTGGAGTTTGAAAAAGAAATTAGACGTTGTATAATTTGAACTATTTAGGTCTGATTGAAAAACACAGATTTAAGAAACATCTAGAAATAGGGAAAACCTAATTATAACCTATAATCTTATGATGGGAACCTCACTTCTCTTGCAGGGCTCTTCCTGTGTATGCACAAGAATTTCTTTCTGGACCGTTGCTGGATTCTGCAGAGCTGCACCAAAAACTACAAGAACTTCATCCTACCTAGTCAGCTTAGAGAATAAAAAAGTAAACCTAATCACTTAATGAATGTTTGGGGCGGCTTGTGAAATAAAACTCAAAGTGCTAAAAAACAAAAAAAAAATATATATATATATATATATATATATATA
>CAEGAE010048521.1:0-41550 GCA_903067095.1 Girardinus metallicus
GTTTCTCGGCTGGCCTGGGAACGCCTTGGGGTTCCTCCTGAGGAGCTGGAAGAAGTGGCTGGGGAGAGGGAAGTCTGGACCTCCCTTCTTAGGCTGCTACCCCCGCGACCCGACCCCGGATAAGCGGAAGAAGATGGATGGATGGATGGATGAATAGGACCCAAAGTAAAATATTTATATTAATATTGGTTTACTTGTAGGAATACTTACATTTGTGGGAATGCGTACAGGTAAAACAAGTAACTGTAACTTTGGTATCGAATAATTAAAATAATGGATTATTCTTGGTTTCTTTTCAGAAGACCATCTATTATAATCAGATTATGATTATAATTAGAGTAACTAATAAGTTATGGTTATCACAATATTATAAATGAATGCTGAATCAAAGAGAAACTAAAAAGGTTATAGATGTGATTTTAACATTGAATTGGAAATGGTGTAAAATGTGTAACTGCAATGAAAGATCACTAATGTGTTGGAGGTAGATTGTAGGTGAAAGGATGGGGAAAAAGAGAAACTGACAGGAGAGCAGAGATGACCAAGGCCTTATTTGGAAACAGATTGTTGGAAAACTTAAACTTTTCAAAGAAAAGGTTGTGCAGACAACTGTTGAGCAACCCAGGAACATTAGCACAGACATCAGCACAGACACCATGTTTCTAAAACAGTGATGGATATGAGATCATCCATCCAAGCAATCAGCCAATGAAACAAGCACAGCAGCAGTGCTGGCCAATGCAAATGCACCAAAAGGGGCAGATAAACCCTATAAAAGGTGAGTGCAAAACAGGAACCTTTGGTTGGATCCTCCAGGCAATTTTGAGCCAAGATTGAGATGGACAAAGAACTCTGCAGCTGAAGAAGAGCCGGGGCTAGAGAGCCGAAGACTGTCCTGCATATGGGGACCAACCCGTCAGCCCCGCAACATGTGGCTTCAAATCGCACTTCTCTTATCAGCTGGGTTCAGATCCCAAAAACCAAGACAAAGATGAAGACCAAGACAAAGGCAAAGAAGAATTGGTGCTTTCCCTCCGTTCTACATCTCAACGGACCAGAAAGATCGTGAGACAAGGTGAAGGGGGCTTCAGAGGCGCAAGACAAGAAGCTGAGGACCGCTACACATATGAGGAAGTCACCGTAAGACCTGAGGCCTGCCGCTCTAAGTCAGTACTCTTCCTGCCAGCACCCAAGTCCTGTGTGACCTCACCATCCAAGCAGAGGTGAAAGCTCATCAGATCTGCAGGGACGCCTGCCCTCATCGATCAGCACTGTGAACCTCTTCCTGCTGCAACACCTTCTTCATCTTCAGCATCAGGCCAGTTCTGGGGTTTGAAATGCCATACTCCTTCCGTCTCTCTCAAAGGTCCCCTTTTTAGTTCTCAGTGTCAGCATTTGGGAAAGATAGGCCAGATGATTGATTTTACTTATTTGATTATTTCTGCTACCGAATTAAGCTGTACTGACCCTTGCAAAAATGCCTAATAAAATATTTAGCATCAAGAAAATCTAAGAGATGTTGTGGACATTCAATTAATGAGTCACCTCAAAGCTCTTTGATGGTTGTAAAATAGCTTTGGTGTTCAATTCTGGAGAGTAAAAGGTGGAATGTTTTATAGGTTGATTTTAGCCCAAAACTATATGTAAACAACATAAAAAGAGAAAGAGCGACCGTTAACAGGTGTGCCTTGTGAAACTAGTTGGCTGCAGGCTGCTCAGTCTGGCTAATTCACAGGGGGAAGTCGGGTGGGGCATCTGGATGAAGGTGGTCAGAAACCAGGAGAGTCTTTCTCGTCGCCAGCTTTAAATAGAGTTTACCGCAGTACTGGACAGGGTAAATCCCAGATTTAGGAAACCCAATTCACCCGTTAGATGGAAAGCTGGTAGCACATCTCCTCTCTCAGAAGAGGAAGTAGCGAGTGAGCGAGTAGAGAGAGAGGGGGCGCGGGGTGATGCGCAACAACAACCTCTTGCTTGACTGAACTTTAAAGCTCTTTCATTAATGTCAATTAGGTATTTCTCGACTTTTTTGAAATCATGAAACTAATGCAAATGTCTTTTTTTTTCTCAATCAAAATGGGTCATGAATTAGATCAGCAGATAACAAGACGGCTAAGTAAAGCGAAGTTGACCCATTACATTATTTTAAACTTACAACCTCTGTCTGACCTGGAACTGCAGGATTTGGAAATGTGCAACCTTTTTGGAAAATTTAGAGCACAGTTAAGAATCCCCAGTGTCTAGAAAATACCAATGCTGTTTTTGTAATGGTGATGGCATCTTTAACTAAAGATGCTAAAGACACTTTAAATGGTCCGACATTAACTTTGACACACATCATGTGTCAAAGCTCAACGCTGATTTCCATAAGGACACCACAGCAGAACGGCAACTGAACTTTACAAAGATCTGCTACAATAAACCAATGGCTGAAAATCAGCCACAGAATTCTGATCGACAAAAATATAATCCGTTAATTGTTCAGATGAGAAAAACTCTCAGGGCCACGTTACTTACCGGAGTGACAGCTGCGGAGTGAAAGTAGGCCGGTTCCGGCATCACGGCGGGCAGCTTCGTCCACTGAAAGGTCTGAAGGTTTATCTTCCACAAGTCTGACAGGATGAGCTCGCCGTTATAACCTCCACATATAAACACGTCTGAATGCACAAACAGGCCAAGATAAAAGGTTAAATCCAGCATTTCAGGCGTGTGTGTCATGTTAATGTGTGAAAGCCTGCTTACTGTCTTTGACCTGAACACAACTGTGACACCTGCGAGCAGCAGGATAACCTGCAGCGACGAGATTTAAAATCAGAGTTCATAAAACCAACATTTGGCTTAAAAACAGAGGAAGAAAAACAACATACCTGTTTTTTCATGTGGTTTGGTTACAATTTCTTCCCAGTAATTAGTCTCCAGGTTATATGCATGAATCTGATGAGGAGAAATGAAATTATGAAAATACACACTTAAAAGTTGAATCCAAATATTTACTCATTAAAGATAAAAAGACATAATGTTTACCTTGCTGTCTGACATTAAACCATTCTCCTGTTTTAGGTGAGTTAGGATTACTAAGATGATTTCTATTTGCAAGATACCAGACTGACAAAAGACACAATATTTACTTTACTTAAACTAAAATTAGAAAGCCTTTAAACCATTTGGAACAGCCACACTAATGATGTGGCGACTTTTTAAGGGTTAAACAAAATGGAAAAGAAATGAGCCAAGATATCAGGAAAAGAACTGTGGAGCTTCACAAGTCTGGTTCATTCTTGGGTTCAATTATAGACAATTCAAAATGCCACAAACAAACAGTGGAAAAGTCCAGTGATCACTCTGTTTAGGAAGGAGACCCAGAGATTATCACAATTTGGTGCAAAAGATGCAAAACTATACTAGAATAGGAGCAGAAGATGTTATAAAAGATGGATACCTACAAAGAAATGACTATTTTTTTTTTTAGAGACAACGTGTAGTATGATTAAACTATCACAGAAATGTTTGGTCATAATCACTTTTATTAGAATCTGGAGGAAAAAAGGAGAAAAGACCATTCCAACTGTGGGGGACAGGAGTAGCAGCATCAAATTGTGAGGTGAGACGGAAATGGAAAAATTAAGGCAATTTAATATATCGGTCAGAAAGTTTAGGCTTAAAAGAGATAGATGTGGAGGCAAAGCTAAACAGGAGTGTTTGAGTTAAAAAACCCGACTCGGTTACATCAGTTCTGCCCGAAGGAAAGGCCAAATCTCCAAATTACTGAGAGAAACTCAAGGCAGGAAACCAAAATCATTTGACTTGCAAGTCATACAGTTTGAAAGGCAATGCTACTAAAAGCTAAAGAAAGACTTTATTATTCTGACATTTAGCAACTAGAGTAATTTCCTACCCCTATCTGACTCTAAAGCAAAACAACAAAAAAACATTTAATCTAGTTTAATGTCAGACAGTGAGGAGTTCAGGCAAAGTTTTTCATTCTTGTTCTTCTTACTTTATCTAGTGGATAAGACATCCATGAGGTTCCACCTCCTAAAATGTATATTCTCTGTCCGTCTTGAGCCAGCTCGTGTCTGTACCTGAAAAACAGAACTCAATCCGTCTTTATCCTCTGTGATATTCTGGACATGACGGTCAGAATAAACCCAGTGAGCGAGTCTGATGGCTCTGAACTCACTGACCTCTCATCAGGTAGATCTAACGGTGCGTTTTTGGGCTTGAGGTGGGTCCACTCCCTGGTGCTCAGATCCAACCGGTGCAGGTCGGTGCTATAAAGGTAGCCCGTCGTGCCTCCAAACACGTACAGGTAACCGTTTATAATGACCATCGCCTGGAAACAAAGCCCCCGATGATGGATTGGTAAAGGAAAACGCTAACACTCATCACAGCGTTGAGGTCTAGACAGAAACGTCACCTGTCCATAGATCTTATTTGGTTTCTTCCCCTTGCAGTTCAGCAGGTTCCATCGTCTGTACTGGACGTTGCAGACGTGGACGTCGTTGCTGTTGTTTTCACCGAAGGGAATCCCAGTGCCACCAAACACAAGCAAGTTGTTGCCATGCAAAATGGCTGAGAGACATAAACATGATTTAACTCCCGACTCTCAGTATAAAGCTGTTGCAAAATAAAACCACAGGACAAAACCAATCTCAGAGTTTGCATATTCACACACGCCTGTCTGGTTATTTAAATCTAGCAGTCTACCAGTACCTGCAAGTCTGAAAATTACCATAAGGTAGAACACATTTCCTCGCTCCTGACATATTCAGCAGCAGGTACAAAGGAAATACTTTCAATGAAGACAAAATTAAGAAAGAAATTTCATTATTTAGCCAAACATCCTAAACTATTCAGGTGGTATTTATTAGACATCATGTTCCACATTAAATCTGATATGAGCAAACAAGATCATGCAAACCAGCATCTTAGTCCAATAAAGAGACAATAATTGATGGAAATATAATTTAAGAGCTGCTGTTTTCACTTAGACTGTCTTTAGTTAGAGGTTCAAAAACTCACTAATCACACAAACCTATATTCTAAGATACTTAAATTGAAAGCACAAGAAGCTTGACTTTCATTTACAGCATATTTGTGTGCCCACACTAGCCTGCTCTTGTTTCCACATCAGTCCTTACCTGACATGGACGCCAGCTCTGTGGGCATGTAGCCCTCTGTGCGGATCTGCTGCCAGGTGGCTGTGGCAAAATGAAACCGCCAGAGTTCCCTGAAGAGAGGGTAGTCCTCATTCTCCGACCCGCCCGCCTCCTCGAAGTCGGGGTTGTAGCCTCCGAACACATACAGGTTAGAGCTGTCTGCAACACAGCGGTGTCCACTGCGGGCAGAGGGAATGCAGTGTCCTGTGGGAAAAGTCTTAATCTTAACCAGCTGCAGACTCTCTCTGGATTCTTAGGGAATAGATTCTATCCGTCATCCGTCTCTTTTCCCTGGAGTTTCAGTACCTTCTTTCAGGAACCTGTTGGGGATCCGGAGGTTGAGGCCGTTTGGGGAGAAGATGCGCCGAGCCTGAAGCCATCGCGCTCGCTTCTTGGAGCCTGAAAATAAAGAAACAAAGTCAAGAGTCAAACTTAAAAGAACTTCAGCTGACCAAAGCGCTACATAATCTATGAGGCATGTTAATAACTGGAATAATAATAATGAACAAGACCAATATTTTTCTTTTCTTATAGGGCGAAACAAAGTAGCACATAATTATGAAACGGAAGGAAACTGGTTTACATTTTTTAACTTTATTCACAATTTTTATTTGGCCCTAGGTAGAACTGCTTTTTGTTTTAATTACAGCAGCAGACTTTGTGAGTTGTGTCAATAACTGCTTTGCACATGTAGAGTTGTGAGTTTTCTTGTCCGTTTTTCTTTGCGAAAACATCTCAAGCCCAGGCAGATGGCATTTCGCTCTGAAGATCTTTTCCTGCTAAAGAAGATTTGTTATGGGGATGGAGTATTTAGGGTGACACACAGTTTTAATTTTCCACCACACAGTGCTAAGCCTATAGACAAAAAGTTACATTTGGGTCTTGTCTGAGCCTACTTGGATAATATACTTCCCCATGTTTGCAGACTGTACCCCAGCTGAGCTGTTGATCTCTGCTAGTGTCTTGGTTTGCTGACTGGCCTGTCAGTTTCGGCGGACGACAATGTCTTGGGTGGTTTGAAGTCAACGTGGCCAATTATTGTACCATTGTAAGAGGTTTTTATTTTATTGAGACAATAATAAGCTCTACATGATGAGCTTCGAAAACAAAAAGAACTCAAAAGTGTCTTTGGGGTCATTTCTATTCCTGTTTTTTTTTTTTTTTTTTTTTCTACTGCTTGGTCCAGGAGAGCAGCAGTAAATACCAATATCTTTAAAAATACGGTTACTTCCAATTAATGGGTGCCATTTAGCAATATTGTTTGCAGTTTTGTCCTGATCTATTCCTTCAGCGTTTTCCCATTACGCTGTCACGTGCTCATGACCGTTTGATGAAATTATACCATTAAAAACCTTTTGTGATGCATCCGTAGTAGCGGTGGCTAATTCCGGCCTGTGGCTAAAGCTAACAGCATTGGGAACAAAGAAAGTTCCCATTGTGTCATCTTTATGTGCATAACCACAACAAACAAAGACGCAGTCAACAATAAAACTACTCTTTGGCTTGCTGTGTGTGCTACGGGCTATGCTGTTGCTAGCAACTGGCTTTGTTTACAAACCTGAGTCGCGGACAGAGGGCCGCCACGACAGTTTCTCAAACTCATTGAGGTGACTGGAGGTTCCGTTCGGTTCAAGCGACGACATTTCACTGGAGACACAAACACAGAGACGGTTCACAGTACCAAGAACTGGATCGGAACCGGACTCCGTCTGACTAAGGTCCAGGCATGGGACTGCAAGAGGCGAGCACCAACTTCCTAACAAAATAAAAAGCACAGGCGCTGCTCACAGCTAACCAGCTGATCTGAAACCGACCAATCAGAGGGCGAGGAGTCGTTCGTGTTGCGTTCAAGAGCCGCACTGCACACGCTGTTGGCAGTAACAATTAATCTGGTTTCAAATAATTTATTTTGACAAGTAAATTATTTCATTTGTTGTATTGATTGTAGAATTGTTGAATTCTTTCACGCTGGAGTGCTTCTGAGCATGAATAGTATTTAAAGATTGTGCCCCAACATTTTAATCAGACTTGTGTTCAAATTTTAACTGGGACTTCCAACACCTTGATTTTATTAATATGTATTTCATTCAGAGGTGGGTTTGCTGGTGGGATTCATAACCTTGATGCGTCATCCAAGTGTAATTGCTGGTAACTGATCAGCAACTAGACTGGGTGAATGCACCTGAACACACAGGATTAATAAACCTTTTCTAAAATCAAACACACTCTGCTCAATATGGTGACAGAGTCAGTTTTGGATTTTACAAGAGAAATTTTCATAGTTTTTATTTTGATTGTGGGTTTAGTTACTTAAAAAAAAGCACATTAATGTCACATCCACGTTAATATTTTATAAAGAAAGTCCTCCTTATTCTTTAAACCTGTATGTCTACAGCCTCCCTTGCATTTGGGCCCTTTTGACTTCTATTTCATGACATTAAGTGTGTTTGTAACTTTTGCACTAATGTCAAACATCATATATGAACAGTTTTGTCCAAGACATGAAGTTTGAGGATATGAGCTGGTCTGAGTGACTTCTTTTCATAATGCATACCAGCATCAACCACCCCCCAGATCCTGTACTGCTGCTCTGCTGTCATGTAGTAATCTGGATTTTGACCTGAAGTAGAGTTGGAGGCACAAACAAAACAAGCATTTCAATCCCATGCAAAATGTCTAGTATCTGATTCACATCTGGTGTGAAAATCAGAATATAGCATGGTAAAGTACAACAGAACATTTGGTTTTCTGAAGACTTTATACCTTAAAGATGCTCTCAGGGTTTACTAAATGTAACAGTGACATAAATTACTCTGTTGACATCTATTTGAGTAGGTATTTAGACATCCTTTAATGCGCCATTGTTCTGACTTATTGATTAGATTAAAATCACTCAGTAAAGAACTGGTGGGTCCAGACAGAATGATAATCTGGCTCCTCTCATCTCTTTACTGAATGCATCAAAGTTTGAACAGAGGAAATCTGATCTCCCGGCATGTCAGAATTGGCACACTAAGCCTCTGCACAAAAGACGGCGCGCAACAGACTGAAATGAGGTCATATTTTTAGCTGAAGATACTCCAAAGACATTTTAATTACACGGGGTCATATTTCAGCTTTTGTTCAGTACTGTTTTAAAATGTCTGTTTTCCGTTTCAGCAGGGAAAACGAACAGTTCTGGATAAAAAAAGCAGGAATTTCTGAATCTTTTATTTTTCCTGAACTTAAATGTGTTACGAGGTCTGCTAAAACAGAGGAAATAAAACTTGTGTGACCCACGTTATCAACTCGTCTCTAACAAACAATACTTTAGATGTTTTACACAAAATATTCAACGTGGCATTACACTTACTGGCAACAAAATGCAAGCTTCAAGTTCATCATCCAAGAGGAATTGTCAGATTTAGATGTGATTCAGTTTATAAGCAATGGGCACATCTGGAGAGAAATGAGTGGAAGCATCACAAGAGGAGCGATGCGTTGCAGGCAGGTCCTGGAGCAGCCAAAAGTCTGACAAAAAAGTAAATGAAGAAACAGAGGAAGCCAAGGACGAGATGCCAGTATCTGTAAGATTGCGCCGTTGAATTCTCCAGCTGGACAGCAGGTTCTTTACAGTACCATACCAGACAAGATGTTTGTCAATCCCCTCAAGGACCCTCTGCTTCAAACATTCACCAGTTCTGACGGATTTGTCCTGCTACTCGGGACAAACCCGTACCTCTGTGGCCAGTGCAGATTGAAATGATCTTTAATCAATAATAAATATTTAAACCAATACATAACATGACTATATGACGTTATTTTTCAAGCCTGTTTCTGTGTTTTCTCTTGATTTAAAAAAAATGCTTGTTTTGATTTGCCTGTATCTCACTCTGGCATTAGTGGGCTCTGCATGTTGCACAGATGTCCATCCCGTGTCTTGCAAACTCAAACTAAATCTCCTAACAAACTCTGCAAAGTGCTGGTAATGCTTTTCAGTTCATGTAAAAAGCCTCCTCTCTGTCTTCTGACCTTCACTGACTGCTTAGACTGACAGTCACATGCTGTGGACATTGCCTGAACACATCACTTGACTTCTGATGCCTTTGGCTTATGGGCTCTCCTGCCTGTTATTTGAAAATATTAGCATGTCCAGGTCCAAGTTGCAAATAAATCACTAAATGGGGGGTCAGTTGTTTTTTCAGTGAGGACATTTCAGCTCACAATGAGGGAGCTGAAGTGTGTAAATGCATGTTTTTAAAATCTTTCTATCTGTATTTTAACCCTTTCATTCATGAATTATGATCCTTTGTGTCAGGATTTTTTTTATTTTTATTTTCTTAAGGCATAAAAAAAGTAGTAAAAAACTTTTTGTAAAAATTTTAATTTTTTTTTTTATTTAATTTTTTTTTAGGTGATCAAGTGTATTTTCTCCAAATACAAAGTTGTTATTTGAAAAATACATCAGTAATATCGCTCTTTAGGGGTTATCTGATGTTACAATATTTTTTTTTTTACCTGCAAGAGTCGTCTGCAGTAGAAGGAGGGACCGGGTCTGTCGGCATGCTTTTTTGTCTGTCGGCCATATTGGATTTAACAAAAATAATTTCTTGCATTTGCAGCTGATGGCCAGTAGTTTATAGTGTATTTTATGATGCATTAGTGTCCACTTCAGTGGTCTGAGTGCATTAATAACATAGAAATCCACAATAAGCACAAGAAAATGGCTTTTAGATAGCTGTCCACTGTAGGGACCACTATGCGTGAAAGGGTTAACATATTGTCAGAGACATTCATTAATGCAAAATTAACTGTGACTATCACTCCTAAACATTGCTACACCTTAAGTACAATCTGGAAGGATTTATTTATCCCTTTTTGTTTATTTATTTATTTACAAATAAATGATTTCAAGTCATATCTGGATCAAATTAAATGTATTATTCTTCTCGCACTGCTCAGCCTTGTTGTTTGCATTCTTTATTGTGATCAACTTTGAGGTTTATTCTAAAAATTCAGTCACTATTAAATATTAAATAAACTTACAAATTCTAATTCCAGGTAAAAGGTAAACCAAACATTTTATTTTGCATACTTATTTTGTACACATACAAAAATAATGATTAGCTGATTTTATACGTGCAACAAAGAGTTTACATGATAAACTGATCACCTCCACACATAATGATGTTTCTGCTGCATATTTCCAAGGATAACTATTTTGACACAGAATAATATACTGTCCAGCCAGTGAAGGGTGTGTCTTTTCTGGACAGCTGTCACTCACATTCCCCCTGACAAATTTCACATAGATTTTATATCAGGTAAGTTTACAGGCAAACCAAACACGTTGATTAGGTCATTATAGCAGGCCTTTGTACTTTTGACAATGTTTAAAGTCAACAAGAGCTGCAGGAAAATGAAATCAACCTCTTCACAAAGCTTCTCGGCAGAAAGACGCTTGAAGTGCTCTAAAATCTCCTGGTATACTGACGTGTGGCTGTGTGCCTCAACCAACCAGAATTATGAGCTATTTTCCAGACTCTGGGATTTGCTATTACACCTTCTTTTCCAGTTCGTTTTTTCTTCTACTGAACTTTCCATTAAGTTTGAACAGAGAACCAGACAATGTCTTTAACAATGACCTTTGTGGCTTACCATCATGGTGGCTGGTGTTGGTAACGGTTTGTACTTCTATGGAGTCAGCAGTCTTTCCTATGATTGTAGAGATTGTACCAAAGCATTTCTGTATTTAAAATAATTCCTATTGGTATTTTTATTGACTTTAAATCATAATTATTAAAATAATCAGAAATGAGTTCTTGAAATTAATGTGCTCAATCTATTGGACTTTCACTTTTTAAACGTATTTTAAAAAAAACAAAACTAAATGAACTTTTCAATTATCTTCTAATTTATTAAGATCCACCTGTAAATACCTGAATTATTCAATATCTAATCATGTTTATGATTCATGTCGTTCACGTGACACAACTTCTGTCTAATGTGCTTATTCACAGCTCCCAATGAGGCAGCCTGAGCGCAGATCTAGGTGTACTAGAACAGCACGCACTTTGTGTTTGAGCCACGGCTTGAGCAACCTTTCAATAAAAAAAAAAAAAATAAAGAAAAGCGACTTTTAATCTCAAGCATCGCTTCCGATTTCTTCGGAAATGCCAGCAGCGTTGTTTCTGTAGTTGATCGGCAGTTCGCCGAAAGTGTGTGTGCGCTCCCTGGGTGTATTTCTGTGCTTGAGCCCCTCCTCTGGTCGGTTTGGCCGCTGGAGGTTGATGTCGCTGGCAGAGAGTCTTCAGGACAGGACACAACTAGGTAGAGCTGGCCAGGGAGGAGGAAAAAGAAAAAAAAGTAGGCGATGTTGCAGCTAGGATCCTGTTAATGGACGCTGCGGGCAGGCTGCTGATAACAGTCCGGTGGCCTTGTAGGTGCTGTCAAGCTGAAAGGTTAAGGTAGTCTCGGAGCCGCAGTAGTATTTTTAGATCTCTTCTTTGAGGTACACAAAAATGTCGTCTCCAAGTCCGGGCAAGAGGCGAATGGACACCGACGTGGTGAAACTGTATCCTTTTCAACCGAATATGGTCAAATGAAGCCGACACGTCTCTTGGTGACAATTGTCAGCTGTTTGGTGGTGGTTATTTACAGTTGTTTGCTCGGGATGGCAGCTATGTGTTCTGTTTTTAAGTGTTTTACTTTGACGTTCCTGGCGAGGGTCTGTGTCTAACATGAGCTAACTACCACGGAAGGCGAATAAGCTGTTAATTTAGAGCAATATTTGTTGAAACAATGTCATATATGTTATTGGTATGTTAGCTGTAGTCGTTCTGCTGGTTTCCACAGTGAATTAGCAACGGAAACTGTCGCAATACAACGATGGCTGTTAACTCTGTTAGCTTACAACGCTGAAGTTGGCATCAGATTTGTAGCTTCTAATTCAGCACTTCAGTAAAGAGCTATGTCACTGGTTGTAGGAAATCTGGGTTCATTTTAATCAGATGTGGCTCAAAATCTACAGTCTAAGTTGAACTATTTTGTTCTACCTTGATTACAGATTGTTATATATAAACTCTGGGCTTTGCACTCTTATTTCTACCTGTATTTGTGTTTTCATAAATGGGAGAAAGGATTCGCAAATCACAAGATGTGTTTTACAGTACATAAAGGTATAGTTAAACATTTCAGTCCTACTTTGACTTGTAGAAGTGTTTTTTCTTTCAAGCTGGACCCATTCTAAGACTGTCTCGTTTCAAATAAAAGTAATGAAATGGGAAAAGGTTTAAACGATCCCCTTTTGTTTTCTCTTACAGAATAGAGCGTTCATAAATCCCAAACTGTGTTTTAAAGGATAAATGTGCTATTCACAGGTTTTACTTTTTAAGAATGCCTGTTTTCAAACACATTTAAGGGTAATGTTAGGCTAATGTCATAAAACAGTCAATAAACTATGTTTTACAGAATATGTTGTCAGTGTAGAATAATTCAGTCAAAGTTTGACTTGTTTTAAAACTGCGGTTTTGAAGCAGGACCCATCAGAGGTGCTGTTCATGCAAAAAAAGCCCTTATCTGTATTCTTACAGGAAAAGAAAATGTCCATCAATCATAAGCAGACCTCCACTGAATCTGTAGATTGCATACAATTACTCAGACAGGATTTCATCATCCTAAATATTTTGGCTTTTGAATCAGATCAAAAGTAGTTCAGTCTCCTTAAAAACTGTGAAATAGCCCTTTACCGTTTTGCTGAATCGGAAGATGCGAATCGCACGCCAACTTCAGCATCCGTATTAGCTTCTTAACATTGTTAGCCTCGGCTTTAAAGCGTCAAGTTAACATTTTAACTAACATCTTTTCGTTCTCACTAACTGACAACACGTTATAAAGTACGAGCGAGCGATTTTCTACATTTTAGAGACACTTCTTTGGGAAGACACGGGTGTTAGATCATTTTTTTTAACGTTTACGTCGCAGCAGTTAGCTGTAGCGTGCTATCGTAAGAAGAGAACAATCAAACTCGATGAAGAGTCGATTTTGATTAAATTCTTTACGCAGCTGCAGGGCCTGCATTGACTTTTCAAAACAAATGACCAGTGCTTCAGAAATGTGTCTTTTTTTTCCCCCAAAAATAAAAAGTGACCGGACTCATATGGTTGATTTTAATTAAAAACAAAGCAGAAATTCTTATTATAAATAAGTGAGCGTGTTGGCGTGTTTATCTTAAATAATTAAGTGAAGGAAAACAAAATCTTCAAAGTTTTTATTTTAAGTGTGTATAATAATGGGTATAAAAAAAAATCAGCATGATTATCGTTTTCATAAATATATGGATATTTGTATTCCCCCCCTCCCCACCCCCTTTTCCCCTGTGGCTTTTATAATCATGTTTAGTAAAGAAGCTGTTGAGTATTTTTACTTTATTTTTATTCTAACACGTATTCTGGGGGATCAGCTGAAGTTGGTGTTTGATCCTTTAGAGGTTTGGTGAAAGCGTGTGCTGAATTGTTTTGTTTTTGTCCTGCAGCTTCATGCTGCTCTCTGACTGGCCAGCTTGTTACCATCCGGAACCCGGTAGAGGGCGGGCCTTCGGCACACAGCTGATGGGGAACAACAAGCGTGCTGTAGGGGCGCGTCATGTGGGGATGGGGGCTGGGAGCCTCCGTCCAGGGCAGGGTCAGGACGGAGCTACACACACACACACACACTCAGCAGGATGAGTGCGCTTAGCGAGTTTTTGTTTAAAACTCTAGATGATGACCAGTCAGGCGGATGAATGAAAATCGGTTGATTTACAAATGAAACTGAAACATTGGTTTTAGGGCGGGAAAAAAAGTTTAGGAAATAGAAATGTTGTTATTTTTTTCATGCACAAATGATAACTTAGAAATTGGACATTTTACAACATCTTTTTTAGTTGGAGTAAAATGTTACTTTTTAATTTCAAATTGTTTCTACACCGATTTCCAGCCATCTTCCACATTTAGTAAAGTAAACCAACTACTGGCGTACAACATATCATAAATGTCAAAGTGCTAAGATCACACAGGACTGTTAGGAGGGCAATTATTGTTGACTAAAATATGAAATATTTAAAGTACCATGACATTGATTATTAGCTTGTTGATGTCTTACTTCACACATGACTAATATAGAGTATTGGAAGGACACACAAACAGGAAAATGTTAATTTATCTCAGCCAATATTGTGATGTTTACTAGTAATATCACCACTATGTTGTTTTCTGCTATTTTGGATAGCTTCAGTTGATTTTTACCATCTTTAAGGACATTTTGTAACTGCTTAGACAATTTATAATATAAGATAACTTTCTACAAACTACTCAAAACTTAGATGGTATTTTGAAAGGCATCTTACTGATATTTCTTTTTTTTTGTACCTTAATTAAAGATGCAACAAGTACTCCACTACAGATCGATTCTGCTAAATTTCCCTTAACAGACTGAAACATCATGTTTTTTCTACCACGTTCATAAAAGTAATCATTAGATCTCAAACAAATCGAGTATTTTGATGCACTTTGTTTTGAGGTTTTGATAAGAAGCTGCTGCTTGTTTCTGTGATGAGAATTTATTTTATTTTCTTTTCTTTTAACAGACACCATCTTGCGGGCAAGGCAGGTTTATTTCTGCATCACAAGGCTATTTAAAGTACTTGGTAGGAAAACAAATAATCTGAGCTAATAAAAGCTTCAATAATAAAAAAAAAAAGAGAAATGCATAAAAGTAATATTAGTAAAATGTAGCATTATAAGTTATTAACTGAAGGGGAAGCTTTCTCTCGGTATCTGGTGGATTTTAGACATCGTCACTCCCACACTTGACAGAAACCAAAACCCAAAAGAAGGCAGACCTAAAACTACAACCTTTTACCTGCTCGATTGCTTTCTGTCTTTTAAATGGGACAATTGATGAAACAGACGTGTGTCATTATAATTAGCAGAAAAACATGAAATCATTGTATGAGCTAAAGAGCAGTGTGAGCTTTCTACCAGGCAGGTTTTCTCTTGTGTCTCTACAACTGAAAGAGCTCTGCCTGAGTTTCTATGGATAACCCTCAGGGGTGAAGAGTACAAGTTGCACATCTCTATCAGTTTTATTTATAGGATCCGTTGCCTTAGATCACATTTAGTCTTCCTGTCTGTGGTTTGCTGCCATTTTCTTTAAACCTTTGTCATTATGTTTTTTATGCTGATGTGAAGTTTGAGTTGTTTGCTCTCCAGCAGCTGAACGACTGTAGCTGCCATGCCAGCGCCGTTCCGATTGGACTGTTGGAATATAAGCGACTAAAAGTTTCCTGACGGAGTGATGAAATGAGGTGAAAGGCTTACTTCAGAGTCAAGCAGCCGTTGAGATTAAATACCTCCACCTCGCTGTGCTGTTGTTCGACAGCTGACTCACCCTCATGTTTCTTGCTATCACCACATCCTGTGACTATTAACCATCCAGAAGGTTCAATGTTTTCGTCGAATAAAATGACTCATTATTGCGTCTTTGTGTTTTTGCTTTTACTGCGCAGTTGAAGATTTTTGTCTTTTAACGTCTGCCATGAGATTGTTTTATTGTTGAGGTTTATGTTTGCTGGCTGATTTTATCTGATCGAGGCCTCTGGATTATTGATTTCATTGTTGCAGCTGATGGTACTGACCCAGCGTTTGACCTCTGCCCAGCCAAGTTCATGGAGGGGTTAGAAGGAAGACGGTTATGAAACGGCTTTGATGGGGTTTTAACTTTCCTCCTGAGGTTCTTGATCACTGTTGGATGTTGGAGGCATGTTTTTCTTTAACCAGGAATCAGCATTGAGAGTAAACACGAGGTCACTATCCTGAGTGGACTGAATGAGTTTGTGGTCAAGTTCCACGGACCACCTGGAAGTAAGAGTCTTTATTGTTTGTCTTCAGAAGCATACCACAGTGTTTTACCAGATTTTCATAAAGGCTATTAAGCTTTGAAATTTTTAGACTGTATGTGAGCATTTGTGCTTACATACAAATACATACGGGCTCAAAAAAAAAAATCACACCACTTTTTCACATTTTGTTACATTAAAACCTTAAATTTCTATGTATTTTTCTGTTAGACCAATTCAACAAATCTCTGGACTTCGACTAGGCCGTTCTAACACATTAATATTCTTTTGCTTTAAGCTGTTGTATTGCAGATCTGGCTGCGTGTTTAGGGTCATTATCCTGTGAACCTCCACCCTAATCATAAGTCTCTAACAGTGTCCATTTCCTTCTAGTCTGACCAGATTTCCCCCCCTATGGTTGACTAATAGTTGACCTTATTATTATTATTATTTATTTATTTATTTAATTTTTTTTACCTCTACAGCTCTCTGGAGCTAGATGTTCCTCTCGGCTGCCTCACTAATTAAAGCTCTCCTTTCTCTCAGTCAGTTGTTTTCTTTGTGCTTCATCATTATGCGCCTGTATGTGTTGGTCGGCATGAAATACCATAATCCCACACTTTAAACGTTTCTGGTTTGAATGAGGCAAAAGGTGAAAAAGTTTAAGGGGTGTGAATTGTTTTGCAAGACCTAATTATTGAAAACGAACACTTATTTGATTTCACTTGTTTAGCACCGTATGAAGGAGGCGTGTGGAAGGTTCGGGTGGACCTGCCGGATAAATATCCGTTCAAATCACCGTCAATAGGTACGGATAAGTTTTACTTCTGTAAAATGGTGTCTTAGTGACAAGTAGGCCAGACAGTTCTTATTTTGTCATGATCAGATCGTAATACAAAATGAGAGCATAAATGAGCGATTGTTTGAATCTTAATAAAATCTCTTTTTTTCAGGTTTTATGAACAAAATCTTTCATCCCAATATCGATGAAGCGTAAGTTGAGCTAGCTTCAAACAGATGTTTGAGCATAAAATCAATCTTTTCAGTTTTCATCACTTGCGCTGCTGCTGTGTGTGTTTCTCAGGTCAGGAACCGTGTGTTTAGACGTTATCAACCAGACATGGACGGCTCTCTACGGTAGGTCACACGGGCGTCAGCTGAAGATCCAAACTTAGCTAAACTAACGGTCATGGCCTAAAAACGACCCACGCAGATAGAGTGAAGCGCTCAAACGAGACCTCTGCTGTAGAGCTTTACACTGTGTCTCTGTTTAATCAGCTTACACTGCAGTGGTAACTGCTGCTTGTATTCAGGTCAAGCATTCAGAGCTGATAGATTAGAAAGTCTTGAACAAGTGAGGAAGACATGTTTGGGTTTAGGTCATTTTGTCGCTTTGCTGTCTGGTATCTCTGTAGTTTTAGTCAAAAAAGTCTGGTACAAAACATCCAGTGTTGACCATGAGTCAGTTCATAACCCGCTAGGGGGACAGTCCATCGTTTCCCCTGCCGTTACTCAGTGAGGGCCAGTGAGACCGCCTGTCCCCTGAAGAGATCACAGCATATAGTAATTGCATGTGTTCACCGTCAATGTCATTAATTTTGTTAACTTCCAAAAGCTAGCTTGACAAAAGCTAGACGAAAACACAAACTTCAGTCTCTGTGTCATCGATGCTGACGCACGCTGAGTCAGGTACGCTCACATGTGTGTGAACACACACTCCTGCCAGCAGACAGGCAAAATCTGCAGAGCAAGCAAAGTTATCAGAGTTTAATTAAACGTGTCACAGTTCGTTTTGATGGTAGCGTTTATTTTCCTGAGTCGTCTTTTAAAATCATGATCGGAGATCAGTTACTTTTAGGATAAAAAGTAACAGAGAGCAAAGTTGTTGTTGTTGTTTTTCTTGCTGTTCCCATAAGAATGTTGCATAGTAAAAACATCTGTTTATTTAAGTTAGTTTAACTTGGAAACTACAAATATGCTACAGCATTATAAGCTAAACAAGTCAATTTCTTTGCAATAAAGTACAGAATATAATAAAGTTGTAGCTTGACTCAGACAGGCGGGAGTTCACCGGGCTGCTCTGTTAAACCTGGAAAAGCAGGTTGTGTGTAGGAGTTTCTGCCTGACTGGGTGATGACTGTTGTGGTTACATAGACTTTTCTCTGGGTTTCCCATTCGGTTGGACTCTTCTGTGCTCCTATGTTTAAATAAAATCAAGACGAACTCGATGAGTTCAATGTTGCGTTCAGAAACAGCCACAGAAATCGTCCGATAGCTATCGATCAGTTTCGTTGTTCTCGTTGTTTCCTGTAATAAGATCAGAGCAGCAGAACTTTGAATTGGAAAAAAGTATTTTGATTTTTTTAGTTTTTACTTATGAGTATCAAAATCTGTAGATTTTTCTATTGTATGTTTACATCTTCCATTTGTATATGGAGCTTGTTTTGTTTACAGCACACATCTAAGTTTTGTATGCTAAAATTAATCGTTGGATGTTTAAATAAGTCAGCACCAGAGCTGCTCTGCGATGTTATCCAAGGACAGGACAGCAGCAGAGTCAGAAGAAGCTGTGTTAATAATCACATTGGCTGCTGTGTGTGAATGCAGTGTTGTGTGTTTCTACATTGTGTCAAGTGAAAGTTACATAGATCTTATATTGGTGAAATGATCTTACAGTTATTATAGCGCACATGTTTATTTGTAACCGCCGAACCAGGGATCTGGTCGAAACTTCAAAACGTTTCAATACGCCTGAGCGCTTTGGCCCTGATAAATAAAGTATAAAATAGGGACTAAAAGTTTGAGTTTTATATCCATAAACGCGGGACATTGACTGACAACATAAAAACAATGTTTTATGTCTTAACTTTCATCTTTGAAAGGTAATATTTTGTAGTTAGCTTGGAGAGTCCAGTACGACCTGAGAACCACTAATGACACCAACAGCATGAGATTTGTCCTTCTGGTTGGTTTCCTTTTAACTGCGGGTGAGGAAGCGTCTGGTTGCTACAGAGAAGATGCAGCAAATCCTGCGTCTGCTGTTAGCTTCTTGTCTGCTCTTTCCCCCCGGTTTCTCAGGTCTGTTGCACAACAGACAGCAGCACTAAAACTAAACTGCAACATTTCCCTTAAATACGAGTCAAAGGAAGAGGATTTCTGCCGAGTCTGTGGAGAACCATCCAGAAATGGGCTCAGAAAAGGAACCGATTGTGTTTTCAAGTTTTTAATTAAAAAAAATCTGAATAACCTAGTTACAACTGAGAGACCCCTGGTTCCTGACGTTGATGCTGCTCTCACACGTTTCTCCGTTCTTTCCTCAGACCTCACCAACATCTTCGAGTCCTTCCTCCCTCAGCTGCTCGCCTACCCCAACCCCATCGACCCTCTGAACGGGGACGCCGCCGCCATGTACCTGCACCGGCCAGAGGACTATAAACACAAGATCAAAGGTACGACAACAATACCTGAATATGTCTGCAATTTTAGTTTCATTGGGTTTCATACAGCAAAAGATATTGATCTGATTTTAACTTAATGGTGTGGCCTGGGCCACTGAGATGCAGACGCTGACTTTGTGCAGTTGAAGGTCGCAACATATTTTAATTTTTGTTGGAGTAGATGTAACTTGTATTGTTGTGCCTGTTAAACCCTTTTACAGACATATTCATATCCCTTTAATATTTCCACATTTTCTAACGCTCCAGCAATAAAGTTTATTGTGTTTGGTGTCTGCAGCAAGTGGCTTTTTGGTCCTTCCACAACGGCTCTTAATTATTTGGCTAAACATGTGCAGAATCACGTGTAAATACTTTTGTTTAATATAGATATAACAAAGGCAGATTTAGCAGTTCTGTTTTTTTTTTTTGTATGGAATAAATCTTGTATTAAAGTATCAGTAATATTTTTTGGCAACATTATGTTTAAGCAGTTTTTTTTTGTGTAAATTATTAGCCACAAACATCAACATCCCATTGAAAAAAATGTATTAATCCTTTTTTTTTGTTGTTTTTGTTTTATGGTTCTTAAAACCTAAGAACGGAAATAAAAGGCAGTTCTTTCAAAATGTTAACCAATGTCCTATCCTAGATATTACTCGTTTTTACGTCGCCTTTCCACAAAAGGTGACGTAACATTTCTGCCTCTAAATTAGTTTTATTTAAACATCTTTGGTTTGTAACAGTTTCACACCTGGTGGAGCAAAACAAAGTAGCAGAAAGTTTTGGACCAAAGTTTTTTGCAAGGCAGAGATTCTGTGACTGAGCCACAGCAGCGCAGTGTTCTCCTGCCTGAAGCGCACGAGGTTGTCCTGTTTCTGATAGGCGTGAAGCTGCTGTCAGTTTGGACTCATTTATCTGCTCGTCTTTTCCAGAATACATCCAGAAGTACGCCACAGAGGAGGCTCTAAAGGAGCAGGAGGAGGGCGGAGGCGACTCCTCCTCCGAGAGCTCCATGTCGGACTTTTCCGAGGACGAGGCTCAGGATATGGAGTTGTAGTGAAGGCAGAACCGTCCTTCACCTCACAACGGACTATAATTTCCTAGAGAGCAGAAACTCAGTACTATATTCGTATTTAAACAAACAGGACAATTTTTTACAGTAACACAAGGATTTTTATTGCTACACAAGGTTTTGCAGTATGGAAAAAAAAAACAAAAAAAAACAACAATGTCATGTTTAGGAAATCATCACCATCAGCTCCGCGCTCTTCCTCATCATCCGGAGAGATCAGAATGAAGTGTTGCTTTAATTCAGCTGATCTCAACACAGGATTTTCACATAAAACCGACGCAGGACGGCACTCGACACATTTCCACCACCTTTTTACTTTTGCCATCATTTCCTCCTAAAGGCAGAGCTGGATGACTAAAAAAAAAAAAAAGAGAGAGATTTAAAAATAAGAACTTGTTTTTTCCCCACTGCCACCTACGAGGAGCTGCAATCATCACAATCACCGCTATGAAAGGATTGGAAAGCAGCAGCAGGCCACAGTGGGCTCATGTTTTCGGTGTACAGGCTGCAGACGGTCGTCCCAGGACTGCAGAAAGATGCAGACACATCACACACTTTCTAAGCGCATCAGCGTGTGCATGAATCTCATCCTTTGACGCGTTGTGTTGCTCCGATGATACTCAGCAGGAATCAGGGAGAGAGCTCCGTAATCAATATCCTCTTGTTTTCTAGCACCCACCTCGTCCTCCTCCTCCTCTCCGTTTTAGGAAAGTGTTTGCCATTCTGAGTATCTTTGTGTGTTGTGGCATGACACAGAAGTACAGTCAAGGGTCAGTGGGGATTATTGTTGAACTTAACTTTGCCTATTGCTTGTGTTGAACTGTCATAGGTGTCTGACATGCGTAGGGATAGTTGGTTTCTTTGCAGGTGGTGAATCCTATCATGATGTATGGTTTAATACTTATATAATGACAAACAAATGCTTTTCCTGTTAAAGATGTGGAGCGTTAAATCATCTTCATCTGCTGAGTTAATCCCCTCCAAAGAGACGTTGCCCCACCTGTCCCTCATGGAAATGTGTCCCGTCGCAGCGCTCTTTGTTTCCGATTGGTCACATTTACTGTTTCACGCCGTCGGCAGCATGCTTTTCCAAAAATACCGGGACCAAAAATGTAATTATTTAACCTTCCCCTAAAAGGTCGAACTCTAAAATAAAATCTTTAAAACGTCTTGGTTTGGTGCAGCTGAGCTTTATGCACCTGAGGGCGACAGAGCGGTGAAGGTGTTGCTGTTAAATGTGCTGAGCTCTTAATGCACTGGGGGTCAGATAGGAAAGCAGGAATGTCCATCAGGTCCAGGAAAAAAGGGCCAGTCCTTGTTGTTTGAAGGTGAATTGATTTAATCAGATCTCATTAAACTCCTCTGGTTAGCCTTTGTACCAAATAGACTGCATGTTGGTGTTAGTCTTAGGACATGATGTCTTCAAATGCAACAGTAACAAAACAAAATGGAGAACCACTGTCCAGCCTCTTTGGATGCCATCAGGATTCATCACTGCGTTTCTTTTTTCTTTTTTTTTTTTTTATTAATGCAACACATGTTTGGCGCCTTTAATTGGTTTGAATATTTTTATTTTGAACTTTTAAGCCCTCTGTCCAGGACACAGATCCAAGATATCCCCCGATTTTTAAATGGCAAAAAAAAAAAAAAAAAATCAATAAATGTGCTTCCCTTGTAACTTGAAAAAAGAAATAAACAACAAAAACATACATGATTATATCCTCTTTTTTTTTTAATGTGGAAAGAAGCCACTTATTTTAAAGCTCATTTCTTCACGTGGGTTAGAAAAATTATGGCAATCCCCGTTTGTCCACTAGATGGCAGTGTCCGGATGGTTTTCTTATCAACAGCAGGAGTTTTGTTTGTTTTACCTCAGGTTTTTTTTATTATCTTGCTGCTTTCTAACAGCGAGAGTAGTAAGAGAAACATGAAATTATTAAAAGTTAATCAGATGTTCATAAACGCATAAAACCCGATCAGACGTTAACAGTAGTAATGATTATATCTAACAGTCAGACTTTGGTGTAACACCAGCAAAAATAATTTCCCGTCCTACTAGACAAACATTGATGAGTGTAGCTTGCGAAGCACCACTGGGATTCTGATTTACTTTTCAGGACCTTCATGAAATTAGATTCTTTTGCCATTAGATTCTTTTCTTTAGAAAAGAATCTAATGGCAACCGTTCAGCATGGTGTAGGATCAGTGATGCTGTGGGCCTGTTTCTCTTTCCAAAACTAGAAACCTTGTTAGAAAGAACTGGATGGATTCTGAAATACCTGAAAAATTCAAATGGAAGACCAAAATGGGTCTCGCCACTCGGTCGTTCAGGACAGGATGTACTGTATATCCTTCAAAAACTACATGACACTATTTGGAAAAACAACAACATAAAACTGGTCCACAAGACACAAAATCGACTTTCTTCCATGGCCATCTTAGTATCCAGGCCTAATTTGCATTGAAAAGCAGAGGAGGAAAAAAAAAAAAAAGAAAACTACATTTTCTAGAGAAATTGTAAAAAATGTCTCATTTTGTATGCATCAACCTGAAAGGAGAAGACACGGTTCTGTCCAAATGAGTTCTACAAGCACAAACCGGTCTTTAATGTCATACCCATGCTTTCAGAAATAATTTCTTAATTTAAATGCTCTCAGATTAAAGCAGGAAAAGGACTGTTAACATTTTTCAAGGTGGCTCAAAGCATGAATTGTGAACTTTGAGGAAGTGGCCGCTAGGTGGCAGTGTAAGGCGCAACACACTTGCATAAAATAACCTTTAACACAATGCTTGAAAGGGCTGCAGTTTAAACTTTCAGAGAGTAAAATGGCATGACGTAAACGTAAATAAGAAGCTAAATATGCAATATTTATCTTTTGAAGATACATTTTATCAAGACTATAGAGAACCTGAATGAATGATACTGATTTCCTGCTTTATCAAAACCGAAACGTTTTAATGAACAAAAACCTTTAACACCAAACACACACATATCAACTTAGATTTCCTCAAATCATCATTTAATGCAATAAAATCTCCAAAATAAGACAAATAAAAAGAAAAAAAAATTTTTTTTGGTAAACTTCTAATAATTTATGCAGTTGGGGCTAAAAGTGTAGCAAATAATTTTATAAGGTCATTGTCATTTGTATGTTTGCTCTAAAAAGATCTAGTTGTGAGAGCAAAATCATGGAAACAGAATATCGTCTTTTGCTCCAGATTTTCTCCCGCAGCTGTTTTCGTTCAGTTTTGCAATAAAGATCTCACAACGAAACAATTAAAGAACAGATTAAAACATTATTTTTCTTTTCATTAAACTCATTCTTGGCTTTTCACATCCGAGGGGTGAGTATAGACTACTACAGTACTGAATGATGCCGTGATGAAGTCCAGACCATGAGTATAATGATCTAATGAAATATTAATTGGCTGTGTGGCCACGCTGCCCCTTTCTGCGCGTATTCTGGTTTCCAGTTGCAACATCAGTGTTTAATTTGGCTAGACAGCCACTCTCAGTAATTAGAGCTCATCCCAGAGTGTTTTATTATTTCGGCCTGTCTCCATACAGATTAAAAATGTACTTTAAGAGCAAATACGACAGGACTTGTTTGGTCTTTCAATTCGTGAACTTATTCAAAGGTCTGGATTTAAAATCGTAAAAAGGTTATGATATTTGCGTTACGCAATGCAAATGACAAAAAAACCCCAAAAAAACAACCTACTCACTTCCGTGAAGAACTATGGAAATATTTTATTCGGAAAAAAAAAACGTCAAGTTTTTTTTTTCCGGAGTAACCCGAGAAGCTGGAGGAGCAGCGGAGGGCGCGGAGAGCGATGAGCCTCTGCTGGCCGGCTGCGCCTCCTCCATAATGTATGGAGAGGACAAAGGGAGCACGGCTGGATTTCAAACTTAACTTTGAAAGAGCCGTAACCCAAGCCCGGACTATCCGACAACGGCGGATCCGCATCAGCTGAAAGGATGATGCGTCTTTTTCCACCTGCAATCTGTCTAATAATCACCGACAGCAGGTAAATGAGCTGCGCACGGAGCTTTGGATGCTCGTATAAAACGCGGCGCGCTGGAGGCCTGCGCTTGGAGAAACTTTTGCGCATGCATAGACGCGAGAGGGGAGCCTGGATGCTGGTAAGTCAAATCCTTTGCCTGCAGCCTGAAGGGCTTTATTGGAAAATACAAGAAAAGTGTCTGTTGTCTTGTACATTTACTCGATATCTCCTGATTCACATCTATTTAAGACTGAGATATACAACTTAAAGGATAATATTTTTTTTTTACAGCCTTCTCTTTTAATTTCTGTTCAGGTTCGCAGTTTACGATTTGTTAATTTACATTACCAAAAACGAGAAATTAGAAAGAAACGGAGCAATATTTTGCTCCTTTTTTTTTTTTTTTTTTTTTACTGATTTAGTCTCGGATGCTGAACCTGGGCATCGCTGCATGACATATTGTCCAACCAAGATAAAAGTATGCAAAGACCCCAGCCTGAATCTGACTTTATTAAGTGAATATTTATATTTAAGTTAATTTAGTGAAGTGGAGGAAGTCTGGATAAATACTGTCTGAGTTCAGCGGCCCGGAGAAATAGCAAACCGGCACTCTGTGGGGAATTTAAAAGCGATTCTATTTTGGATGTAGAAACTTCACCACCGTGGAAAATGGCCGGTTGCAAGGTAGACTGTATTTCAAAAAACACTAAAAGTCCTTAAAGAGTTTGTTGCTATAAATATGTGTTTCAGCCATAAAAAGTTCCTTCAAGCTAATGCTACATGTGTTGAAATACTCAAACACCATCTGTGGCAAACATTTTCTCCTTCAAAATTCAAGCTAGTCCAGCCAGGTATTTATTTAAAGAAAGCATTTCCTACCCGATAAACTTTATGCTCACAAACAACAGCTATGGCCTTCTCAGTGGTCTGACTATCAACTCTCTGCCTGATCTGTCTATTTGTGGCATAAACTGTGTAGTTTCTTTATCCCTCACATTTAGCTTGTCTCAGAGATTCCAATTGTTCCAGCTGAGACTGAACATGAATCTGTCCTCGACACTTTTTTACTTCCACAGAGCTCAGTTGCAAAGAAAACCCCTCACTCCGTCCTTTTTTCTCTCTCAACAACGAGCAGCCGGACATCTACGCCACATGTTGCCTTTGAAAATGTATTTTTGGCAAGAAAAAAACTTGTTTTTTCATTATTGAGATAGATGTCCGGATGGCATTGCAGTGCTGTTTTGTTCTGAAGGGCATGGATCGAAATGCTGTTTTAGTTTAGGAAGAATGTTTTCTAAATAATGATTGGGATCAGTTTAGGATTCATACTGAAATACCTGTGAAGTCCCAAATGTGGAGCTGAAGGCGAGGAATGGTCAAACCTACTAATTAGCTAATAGTTTGTGCAGATTTCAGACAAGAAAAAATATATTTTAATAAGGAGCAAACTCTATTTGTTAAAAATAAGCCTTATTTTGAAAGTCTCTCTTGGCCCTGCCCTCTAATGTTTAACACACGCTCCGTTAAAAAAACAACCTAAATAAACTGGGAGAGTTTCAGTGGCTTAGAATCATGGACATAACATGTTAGCGGGCTAAAAATGCAAGCTCTAACTCATCAAATCAAGTTGTTCAGAAAAACATATCAGAAGAATAGATTGTTTTATTAGTGTTAAATGCTGACTGCAGCAAATTACCTAAATAAAAAGACTGTATTGCTGCTGTTGTTGCTCTCCCCATGCGGTTGCCACATTAAACACTTTCTGGATGCGCCCCTGTACCTCTCTGGTATCCCTCATCGGCTCCTCAGGAATGCGCGCCCTGTGCGTAAAGAGGTGCAGCGGAAACGTACTGTCCCACCCAGGCCCGCTCATGGAGGCGGCAGAAGGAGAGGGAGGAGGGCGGCGTGGATTACTATCCTGCCTGTGGGTTAAGATGCTTACCAACTAATTACCTGTCCATGAAAATCCCTCGCTATGCAGCCGGGCAGGCAGGGAAGGACACTTGGAGATCGGGAGGGAGGATTCGCTGTGGACTGAGGAAATGCAAAAATATATCTATTTTCTGATCGTTCTGTGTGTTTTGAAGACTGGTCGGCTGTGCTGTATTGCTGCTGGATACTTTTGTTTTTGACTGCGGAAAGAAGCCTCTTTGGTGTAAAGTGTTGACTGGGGGATGTCGGATTATCTTTGTAAGGTAGGAGACTCTAATCTACAGGAAGTGATGGCCCTGCCTAACTTAAATTTTTTTTTAAAGAAAAAAGACAAGGAAACTAAGAATTAGCCGTTTCTAATATCAAACCTCCAACACGGATGTATTAAAATGTGTCTCTGCAATCTGCTTGTTTTCAGTAGATCCTAACGACATGGTCAGCAATAAATTTATCTGCTGCTGCTGCCAGATCTGATTATAATTTACCCTCTTTTTCATGACTTCCACTCTCCATCAGCTTTACTGGAGATGTGGGCCTAATAGTTCTCACTTACGTGTCCATTATCAGTAATAAGAGCAGCCCAGATATGAGGAGCAACTAAACACACTCAGCTACAACGAAGCACCTTCAGGAGGTTTTGATGGATGCTCAACTTCTTTCTCTCTCTCTCTTTCTTACACACACACACACACACACACATGCTTTTTGCTGTATTGATCTTTCCCGGAAAAGGGGAAGATGAGCCCTGCTTTGGGACCCATTTGGGGCATCTCAAAAATCACTTAGCACATCATTCCCTACAGCCAGAATCAATCCGAGTTGGAGGTCTTCTCTCGAGGAGGCTGGGGGAAAAAATGCCAAATACTACAATCTGTAGGTAACATTTAGAGCTGTATTTTGGTTGAAGTAAGATAAGCGGAGCTGCAGGCCTTTTCAGGCTGCAGCAGATGGCACAGGTGGATTTATTCTCCGTCCTGTAAGGTAGAGATGAGGAAAGGACAGCAATGTTTCCACTCTGCATAATCTTGCAAAGACCTCCGGCACAAGCTTTGCTGAACTCAGGAGAGGTCATCAGGGGTTAGCAAGCGTTTCCGCTAGGCAGGGTCGGATCCTGGCATCAAGGTGCACAAAGGGTTTAAGCAGCTGTGGAGCCCATCATAAAACATTAGTGTTCAAAGTCTTTGCAGTAAAATATCAGACAAAGTGCCAGAGAAATCGGAGTTAGCTTACAGGAGCCACCTGTTTTTTTATTTCAATTTTTTTGTGGTCAGTGATGAAAAATCCGACTAGCTGTTTTTTTTTTTTTCTTTATCGTACCAGGACCATCTTCCACCTGGACAATAGGAGGCGCCGTTCCATCTGCTCCGAAACCTTTTCCCTCAGTTTGCTTTTTAAAGCTCCAAAATAAGGAGAAACAGGTGCATACAAAGATTAAATACATTTAAAAACGTTTTTGTGACATATTCTGAACCGAATGTCAAATATTTCTTGATGGATTTAAAAGCATCAAAGACGAGAAAAACGGCCCAAATTTATTTATGCTGATGATTTGACATTTGTATTTTACATAAGCATGAAAATAAAATCAAGTTAAATTTACTTTACTGATAATTAGATTTTTCTACCACAAAAAACAAAATAGAATTTAAAAAAGCATTACATTTACATATGTATATATCGAAATGTTTTGTATTTTAACATATATAGTTTACTGATTTCTGATGATAAAGTCCAGTTTCCCAAAAATGACACATTTTGTATCCTCGAAGCTTTAATTATTTTGTACCGGATTGTTTCTGCGAGTGAAATGGAGCATGTGTCAGCTTGTAGCAGCTGGGGAGGCGTTTCGCACCCGATGCGACAATAAAAGATTTCTATTCATTGTCTATAATCTACTCACAGTCTGTGGAGAAATGTGATTTTATGACTTAATTTAATAAAACTTTCAGCAGGAAGTCCCTCAGAGGGAGTCAGTCTGATTAATTGTCATGACCTTTCATATTTCATAAGAGTCACCTGGCCCAAGCAGAAATCACTATTTCAATGAATGGAAATACGTAACAAATGACAAAAAGTAAATGATCACCGTTTAAACTGTACTTTAAAATCATGGCTGGCACAAAGCTTCCTTCTTATAACTTCTAATTATGTCTTAAGCAAATTTTGTTTTTATTTTTATCAATTTATTTCTATTTTAACAATTAACAGTTTTATTATTATGTGTTAGTCAAATTATTTATTCCTATTGCAGGTATTACAAACCATAGTACATAATTATGTATTTTTTGCGACATTTTTAGATTAAAAAATGTTTTGAGTGTTTTTATGCCTCCTTTTGTGTCTTTATAAATCTTACTGTCCCGTGTTTTCTCACTATACTAGACAGTCATGTTTCCTCCATTTTTCACCTTCTACATTTTTTTTATGTATGTTATGTTAATATGTCAGTTTGCTTTCTTAGTTTGGTGATTTGATTATGGACATATGTTGTTATTTTTGTCAGTTTTTCACCGTTTTGTCTTATACTAGTGGGAAAGGTCCTCTGGATGTGCAGTGTGATGGATGATGTGGGACTGCGCCTCCATCTCCTCCTGTTCTGTGTATGGCACTGGTAGAATTCACTGTCAGAGCACACAATCAGTGAATTACCATAGGGCCATAAACAGAGTAGAGACAGAACCATGCAGTCCTCGATCTGCTCAAATGTCAGCTGTTTTGACTCAAACACATCCCATCCTCTTGGCCCGTTTTGGCACTAGCACATTTTTGCTTTGTTCCTTGTTGTTTGAGCAATCATGTGTAGTGCCAATATGGGCTGAGAGAAAGACTCGGCTGTGTGTTTTCACCAGGACGATGTTAGCATCTCCTGTGTTTCATCGGACGGACAGGACGAACTATGGATCTCATCGATTGCGGGCGTCCTATCAGATGTCCCAGGTTGCTATGGAGGGTGGTGTCAGAGATGCGGCCCTGTGTAACCCGAGCGTTGGTCGGCACGTAGATCAGGTGGCGGCGACTCTCTCCCACAGTGTTTGGCAAT
The DNA here is from genome assembly GCA_903067095.1 of Girardinus metallicus. NCBI lineage: Eukaryota > Metazoa > Chordata > Actinopteri > Cyprinodontiformes > Poeciliidae > Girardinus > Girardinus metallicus. The sequence continues at coordinate 29,501 of CAEGAE010048521.1, forward strand.
GGTAGAACTCACTCTGGTGGGCTGGAAGGATCCGGTGGTTCTAGACTTGCCAACAACTGACTGAGAGCTTTGAACCTGCTGATCTCCACCAACACATCAGGAGCTACAGAAGACCCGAGCCTTACACAGACACTCCTGTTTCCTGAGGTTTATACAATTTTTCATGTTACAGTTGCAGGTTTCAGTGTAGTTTAGTTGGGTTTTATGTGATGGACAAAAAAATAAATCTTTTAAGAGTGACGTGCATTTATATTCGGCCCCTCCTGAATCATCCATCTGTACCTGCTGGTCCTGTCACAGGGGAGCTGGAGCCTCTCTACACCCTTATGGGTCACCAGTCCATCACAGAACAAATACACACTCATACCTACGTGCAACCAATTAACTTTACAGTCATGTTTTTGGACTGTGGGTGGAAATTAGAGAATGGGGCAAACATGCAAACTCCATGCAGACAGAGAGGGGCTCAAACTAGGGACCTTCTTGATGCAAGGCAACAATGCCACCAACTGCACCATGTTTTTATAAAGTCAGTGCTTTATAAAAACATGTTTTGCTACAATCAGAGCGTCAAGTCTTTTACCATCTTTTTCATGTCTATACTCTCTTTGCAAAATAGTTCAAGCTCAGTGAAATGTGACGGGGTTTTGCCATAGGTTTTCTTCCTGGATTGCCCTGCATTTCATTGTTCCTGAGGAAGATCAGCCTCCCCACGGCATGATGCTGCTACACCCACTTTACTGTTGAGATATTTTTTAGGATTGTGGGTTTGAGTCCCAGCCTGGCGTCTCTCTGTATGGAGTCTCCCTGTGCATGCATGGGTTTTCTACTCCGGCTTCCTCCCACAGTCCAAAAACACGACTGTCAGGTCATTTGCACTCTCTAAATTCTCCTTAGGTATGGGTGTGTGTGTGAAAGGTTGTTTATCCTCTTAGTCTCTGTGATGTTCTTCATGCATTAGATAATGGATGGATATATTTATTAAGGAGGATTTGTTATGTTAGTTTTGAATTTTGAATGCCAAAAAGGTTAATTTTGCTCTTATCTGACCACAGATGAGAGCAAATTTGTGCTACGTTCAAGCTTGGGATGTTATTCTTTGATCTTCATGATGCTGTTTTAACATAAATGTTCTTTAGCAATCCCCTGAGAACAGCTGTATTAATACTGACATTAAATTAAACACAGGTGGACTCTATTAACTAATAGAGTAACTTCTGAAGGTTGCACTGGGTTTTATTTTGGGGTATCAGAGGGAATTTGGCTCACTACAAATGCACATCACTCCACAGGCTTTTATTTAGAAAAACATGTCTTAACAATGTTTTGTTTTCCTTCCTGTTCACAATTACACACTACTTTGTGTTTGTCTATCACATAAAATGCCAATAAAACACAAATAAATACTTAAGCAATTTCATAAATGTTCTAAGTGACGACCAAGGCTGCTGTGGTGGTTTACGAGGGAGCGGTCTCTGATGCTGGTCATGTGTGAGAGGCTGCAGGCGGAGCAGCGAGGGGTTCAGGCTCACCGTCCCCCCCTGAGCGTTCTTGCAGTCTCAGAACACCTCAGAGATCCGTTTGGTGGAGGAGAAGAAGCCAAACATAGGAATCCATCATCAGTCCAGTGATTCTGCTGCTCAGGGTTGCTTTACTCCCCTCACAGATGTGTGGCGACCCTCAGGGGTTTGTCTTCGCCACGGTTTGCTGGTCGTGACATAAAACCTCTTATGTAATCCTAGACCTAAAACACTGAAGGTATGAACTGAGGCAGACTTTGATTATTGAACCATAAGACATCAAAACATGCAGAGGCCATGAGGCACACACTTCTCTGATCAATAAATCAGTGATGTTCAAGAGGAGCTCAGCCAACGGTGAAACTTGATCTGTTTTCTAGCCAAAAATGGTCTGAGCAGAAGATAAATTATTTCAAAGTTATCAATCTCCAAGCTGAAGTTCACACATCTTCCTCTAGTGTTTCAGGTGAAGCTAAGTTTCTTGTAGCACACAAAGTTTTGTTCCATGTTTAAAGAAAGCAACGCTGCAAAGATTTAAGCTCTCGAGAATCACAAGAAACGTTGAAAACAACCTCGCATAAATCTTTAATTTGTAAATTTTACATCAAAATGCACTGAAGTGAAAAACTGTAAGTTTGTATGTTGCCTTTGCTCAACATTGTGAGCAATTGACATATGCAGTAAAAATGTGAAAAACACATATTCAGTGTCTTCTACTCATTTGTTTCACTAAACACAGCAACGTGTAACTCCGCTGTAGATTTCAAACGGCTGTGCTAAATGTGAGAATTTTATTTCTGATTAGAGAAATACGCCAAAGCAACTGAGAAACTTTGCTTTGGCAAAGATCACTCGATTTATTATCGCAGATCAACTCCCAGAGTCTTGGCAGCAATCATAACATGAAACCAGACACACAGATGTAATAATAATAACAAAAGTGAAACATATAAAGAAAACACCACTTGGGAAACCTGCAATGTTGGACTTTAAATACATTTCTACTAAATACAAAGAAATATGTGTAAGGAAAAGTATTAAAAGATGAAAGAAATAGGAAGTACTACTAATAACAGGAATAATAATTTTGCTCATCTTATCTAACATAAAATAACAGTAAATACAGTCAGAGGGGAACAGTGTCTCTTTTTAGAGTGTATGTAAATATTTGTCTCTAATCAGAATCCTATGTGTTTATTCTGTATTTCTATGATGGCATTTCTCTGTTTTTAACCATTTCTCACTTCATTTTGTCTGGTGCTACACACATTTTCACTGCCATCATCGTGACTTTACAGACGACACTCCTAAAATGATTTTTGCTACTTAAAGGATTCTCCACCTCCTTTGATCAAAACATCTAAACCTTTCAAATAAACATTCGGACACCAAACTAAAGGAAAGAAAAGCTTATTGTCCCATGAAGGTTTCCTGAAGCGGTCAGCAGCTGATGACTCTTCATCATGTTTCACTGCAGACACTCAGAGAGTCCATTATGTCCGCCTGCAGAGGATGTGGGGTTAAGTGGTGGCAAAGCAGAGTGAAGGAGGAGGTGAGGCCTGTTCGCCGACAGCTGGTACGGGTGATTAGACCCTGCCGTGATGCAGGAGAGGCATCAAAGCTCTTTAGGGAGAATCCCCCTAAACAGGAGGAGGCAAGGACACACGCGACATCGACCAAATCCCGATACTTCCTGGTTGCTGAAAATGCCCACAAACCGGGTTTACTGGTGCAGCCGTGTACAGGCTGCACAGCTCAGACCATCTGTCTTCCTCAGACTCATCACCAGCCTGTGGATTACAAGTAGCCGACACTATCACGCTTTTTCTCTCCGAGATGCGGGTAACAGTGGAGTTTCATTAGATTAGTCAGGGTGTGGAAGTTAATGGAGCTCCTCATTAATCTCACACACTAATTGCTGTTGTCTCTGCTGTTCTCCTGGCTTGTATATCATTGTATCTGTCACATTATAGGGCAATTAAGCAAATTTCAGCTCAACGGTAAGTATCAGATGTTTCATAGGTTTTAAATCCTCACAAGAAGGTGATAAAGGAGAAGTGTTTGTAGGCGGAGCTGTCAATTTGTCATCATCAGTCAGAAAGATGAGATTCTGGAGATTTGCTATTTGAAGGAAATTAGTAAAAATATGATTTTTTAGGATTATCAGACAGCAAAAAAAGACATAAAAAATATAAGATAAAAAGTGTTTTTTTGCAGATGCGTTATTTCTGTAGCCTTGTTGTGGCCAAAAATTAACCAACTCACCCAAATTAGAGGTGGTGCTTCGGTGTATTTACACACACACCAACGCACATATCCTGTCTCTGGATTACAGTAATCCGGGGGGTATTTTTAGGACTTCATAAGCAGAGGCAGACTATGAAGGAAAGCAGATAGCTGTCATATGACCAGCCGGATTTTCCAGGAATACAGTTAATTACGTTGCGACCTGCAGGAATCCAAACTGATGCCGAGAGCCGATTCTGGACGCAAAGGCAGAATAAATATCTGGAAGTTTATGGGAAACCCAATCCGAGTCACTGGGTTACAAATCCAACTGTTATATCTCTTGTTATGCATTTCCAAACACACCTAAATCTGGAAATCCATGAAACGCTTAGTAGCCTTTTATTGAAATTACTGATTCAGTTTACACAGGTTACAGGTACAAAATGAAGATAAAGATATATTAGGCTCAACTGGAGCACAAGTACTTGAATTTTGGGTTAAAAATATATCAAAGTTTATATAAATAATGATGTCAGGTTGTGTTTTCTTTAATCAGACACAGGTGTTGTAGAGATGCTGGTCTTTTTTTTAAAAAAAAAAAAAACTTAAAGTGGGAATAAATGTAACGAGAAGCCGATCTGATTGGCATCTTACACCCACACACTTTAATGCTAATGCTAACAAATTATGGGATAACTGACAGGTGAAGCAGTAAATATTTGGTTTTAATTTCCTCCTTTTGAATTTGTATTCAGCTCCTTAAATGCTGCAGTTAAAGGTGCAGTGTCAGCAGAAAAGCCTCCCCACTCCATCCCCGTAGTATAATACTGCCACCACTATGTTTTTCACTATGTGCACTCAGCATTTTCCACATCTGACAAGATCATCTCTCCATCACATCTTTGCTGTGTCTCTTGCATGGATTGTAGTGTTCATTGTGTGGAGGAAGAACTTCTGACAACGTTTTTTCCACTGCTAAAAACAAAATAAAATTTTTTACTAAAACTACGATTTAAATAAAACAGAGCTCTCGAAGGGAGATCTAAGCAAGACAAATCAAACTTTAGTCACTTAAAGGGCAGGATGGGTTTGAAAAATAGAAAGTCAGACATATTGGTGAACAGCAGGAAGTGAATGAAATCCAGTATTTAACAGGAACACAGTATTTGAAAAGTGTTAATATTTTATGCACTGTAATTTATTAAAACTGAACAGATCTAATGGTAACGTTGCATCATGGACATTTTTGATAATTTCAACTTCTAAATGGATAAATAAGAACTTAAAAATGTTTGATTGCTGCAATGACTTCACAATTTTTCATTTAGGTGTTGTTCCTGCCAAGATTTTAAGAAAATGTTAAACCACTTCTGTTGTTTTGTGTTTGTTGAATTCAAGAAGAGGGATTTAACGAGACTTTTTCTCACTTAATTAGAGGTTGTTTTGTTTGGGAACATTTAAAGGAATTGGACCAAAATATTATTGTAAAATGTCTGGTTGACTGTATTTTATTTTGAAGGTGTAGAGAAAATAAAAACGACACGACCCAGAAACCGAAACGCATCATCCGAACTTTTCATTTTGCTCTGAAACAAAACAGACGATGGATTTTAACATCAACATAAATATTGTAGGAGAACATGGATTTTTACATTCATTTAGGATACAACACAAATGTAATGCCACTCATATTTAGGTTAATTTTTTTACATCTCTGCTTGATGAGCCAGGAGTTTTTTATTAATTCCTCCACTTTATACACTTTATTCACTCTTATTTTTCTCATCTTTGCTGTTTAAATCATTATTATTTGCTCAACACTTTAGTCTGTGGCAGTTGTTTGTATATGTGCTTCATCAATTAACTGATGAAAATGTAAATCATAGCTCAGTATTCAAGCTGCATCTCTGCAGATCAGCCAAACTGACCCGCTCTCTCCACACAGGTAGGTTCCCATCACTTTGGAGGTGATTATACTGGTTTATCTGGTTGCTAGAAAATTATATTATGGAGATTTTTTTTGTCTTGAAATTCAACTCATGTCTCTAGAGTTTGAATATGTGTTTATATAGTTGAGATTTTCAGAACGTGAGCAACAAAAGCAGATTGTGACAGACATAAACACAATGAAGCATCTTATGAAGAAGTGCATCTTTGATTTCACCAAAACAACACTTTGTCGCCTTCTAGTGGGTAAAAGGTGACGAAAACAGTCCAGTCTTTTTGAAAAGGTTTAAATAAATGTAATATTCTGGACACAGAAATGTGACTGGAAAAAAAAACACAACAAAAAATAAAAAATAAGATAAAATACAAATGAAAGGCTGTCACGTCACAATAGCAGTACAGTATATGCGACTGCAGGGGGCGTCGGTGCCTCATGGTAGGAGGTGTTGGATGGGTTTACAAGCCAAATTATCTCCTCTGTCATTAATATCTATTGGGAAGAAAAATCTAAATCAAACATTACCTTGTGTTATCTATTTACAGAGTGTGAGGGTGAATATTACCTGTAATAATTGGGTTTGAAGGGTCCATGTTTGCTGATGCCGAGATACTGGGCCTGCTCATCGGTCAGCTCTGTTACATGAGCGTCAAACATGGGCAGGTGCAGACTGGCTACATATTCATCTGGAAGTACAAACGAACATGTTGGTATTTAGATCTCAGATTAAATGTTGAGCAGAACTGACATATGTATGCTCAGCATCAAAGATAAAACTTGCCCATCTTCTTTGGCAGCAGGTAAACGTCCTGTTTGTACCGCCCTGCTGGTGCATTGTACAGCTCTATTAGAGCCAAAGCCTGAAACACACCAGCGGGAAGTTGAAGGCAAAGTTAGGCATATAACTTAAGATAAAAAAACTGAAAACAACAGGTGATATACCTGAGTTGCAGCTGTGACGGAGAGGACAAATGATGGCACAGTGGAGCAGCTCAGGTTCAGCAGCCGACCCTGAGGGAAAAGCAACAATAATTATGACGATGATTACAACAAGAACAACAGTAATAATAATAACAAAATAAAGTGAAGCAGATCTGAATACACAGTGCTGTGCAGAAGTGTTTCCAAGTCTTGTGCCTTCAAGCCTTTCGTCATCTTATCTATATACAGCTCTGGAAAAAATTTTTAAAAACCACTTAAAATGATCAGTTTTTCTCACTTCACTCTTTATAGTTATATGTTTGAGTAAAATGAACATTGTTCTTTTATTTCATTAACTACTGACAACATGTCTTCCAGATTCCCAGGAGAAATTTTGTAATTATTTGCAGAAAATGAGAAATGGTCAAAATAACGAAAAAGATGCAGTGCTTTCCGACATCAAATAATGCAAAGAAAACAAGTTAATATTCATTTAAAAACAACAATTCTAATGTTTTAACCCAGGAAGAGTTCAGAAATCGATTTTTGGTGAAATAACCAGGGGTTCAGTGCAGTGGGCTCTTCATTTTTTCCAGAGCTGTATATGTTTGCCTGGATGACTGTGACTCTCATATAAAGCACTATGAGTGGCCAGTATTAATTTCAGTCCATTTATCATCAGTTATTCAGCACATAGAAAGAAAGAAAACACTGAACATGGACCAGAAAAAAAAACAAATGCTGTCTAAAGATGTGAGGGAGGAGACTCTAGACATCCTTCGTAAGTAAAGGTCACTGTCCGTTTCCGAGCCGCTTTATGCTCCTTCACTGTGATCGCAGCTGACAACCTTCCTTGACAGAAGAAATCCAGCAACAAAATCATTCAAAATGTTTAAGGGTTAAGGAACACAACTTCCTGATCGCACCGTCAAAGTTTGAAGTACCGTCAACTCTATGGACAAAGAAGACTGTAATTCTCCATAGTTAATGTTTACAAGTTATCAAAATCCTGACACTATGTCTTTAGAAAGTTGAAGGTATAACATTTCCTTCAGCTCTATCTCCCACTAGGCGGTCAGAGGTGAATCTTTGTCTGAACCTCTGATGAAGCCAGAGTCCAGCATCTCTGGCTGCCATCTCATTGCTGCTGGGTACTCCCTCCTGATCAAATCACATCTGATCCGCCTGCTTTGAAACGGCTAGCTGTCTCCGTATGGTCAACAGGGCTTCTGTCAAACTCAGAAATATGAAAGATCCAGCATCGCACGGAGACAGGCTGCGCTAGCGGTGAATAATCGTCATTATTGGGTGGTAAAAACAGCTTCGTCACCTCAGCCAGGAGGACGACCCGCTTGCCATCAGGCCAGATGATGTGGTCCACTTGACGCCTGACTCGATGCCACTTCAGCTCTGTGGTCCGCAGACTTGCCTAAGAAGAGGAAACCTCTCATTCAGACACTCGAATGCTCACAAACACAAAGATGATTTAGACTTCAGAGAGTTTTTACCAAATCTATCTCAGTGTTTGAGTGTCCCATGTTGCAGACGATGCAACCACTTCTCATTCTGTCAAAGTGCTCCCGAGTTACCACGTTCTTGTTGCCTTGAAGGAAATGGCAAAACGCAAAAGTATTTACATTTCTTTAAGTTTTTCATATCGGAAACAAACTTTTGTGTATTTTTCTATTAATTACAGGTATGTTTTTGCACTGTGAAAGTATCTGGAGACAACATGCAACCTCCATAAAAAATAATCCCCAGGATTTAAGCCCTATGCCACAGGTGTCAAACTCAAAGCCCTGGGGCCGAATCTGGCCCACCAAAACTTTTTATGTGGCCCTCTAGACTCTAAAGGGACACATAAATAGAACTGTCAAAAAGATAACAGTGTGCTTAAACATTATTTTATCAATCAGATCAAAGCAGTTTTTATCTGTTTACTGCCAAATTACATCAATCGGCCCCTCCACTTTTCTGCAAATTATCGTGGAAATGCACGTAAAATCAACAAATCCCTGCATTTATTCTACTAAAACATAGTTGTGAGTTTATTGCAGATTTTTGACAAAAATGGTGAAAAATATTGGATCCAAGTGATTGTTTACCCCCCACCTGCAGGTGGATGTATTTCTTACCTCTACTAAACATCTGCCTGAGCTTAACTTGATTTATAATCCATAATGATACAGCGAGTAATAAAAAGTCCTATTTCCCATCATACAAAAGCACAAATATTTCAAAATTAGTACCACAAACACCTTGATTTTTATTGCAAAAAAATCCCAAAAACAAAATCCTGGAGGGACTGAAAAGATGTTCAATATTATTTAATTTTAAGAATTTATTTAGATTTCAACAGTTCGTTAACTGGGTTTTGGCAATAGATTCTGGCACAACCGGCCCATTAAGAACATTCATGATCTTGATTTGGCTCAAAATTAAATTGAGTTCAGCACCCCCACCCTCTGCATACCAGTGCTCTAATATAGCAGATTATTAGAAAAGCGACGGGGTGTGAAGCCATACAGAGATACTTGTCCTAATAAAATTAGAAAATGCTCATTTATGAATTCCTTTTTCAAATTTCTCCTAATGTCATTTTTACTTGAAAATATTAAAAGAAGAAGTCAGTAGTACCTGTGCAGGTGATCACCATGTCTGCATGTCTGATAACTTCACTTAAAGTAATCACTCTGAGGCCATCCATGCTGGGAAGAGGAGGATGACAGGGTTTGTTTTAAACACTCGTTCATTACGTTTAAGAGGGCGGGGGATTTCCTGTCCTGGCTCATAAAAGCTTCCTCTTGTCATACCAGGCTTGAAGGGCACAAATAGGATCCACTTCTGTCACGTAAATGACGGCGCCCAGTCCTTTCAGAGCGGCGCAGCAGCCTTTGCCGACCTGCAAGGAAACAGACGTACAAAAAAGGTTGGCTGAGCTGCTGAAAGATTTGATCAAAAAATCCCGTTTTTATCCCACTGACCTCGCCGTAACCACACACCACCACCTGCTTTCCTCCAAACATTACATCAGTCGTTCGCTTCAACCTGGAAGAGTTCAGCTGGGGTCATTGCGGTTCAAGTCGCGCCACCTGTTTGTGGTGACAACACAACTCCTTACCCGTCCAGTATGGACTCCTTGCAACAGTAAAGGTTGTCAAACTTCTGCTTGGTTACAGAGTCGTTCACGTTCATGGCAGGGACGCACAGTTTGCCGGCTTTGGACAGCTGGTACAACCTGAAACACCCACAGAAACATCTGCTTCTGGACAGGAGTTCTGGTTACTTGATCCACGGTGTGCGGAGAAACTAACCGATAGATGCCCGTCACGCTCTCCTCCACAATGCCTTTGAGCTTTTTGAACAGGCTTGGATACTTCTTGTAGATCCACTGGGTCAAATCACCGCCATCGTCCAGAATCTGGAAGGAAAGACTTTAAAAATTATCAGCCTGGAGAAATATTAATAAAGACCGCAAAAATAATAACACAGGAAAGTCTGGCTGTTCAAAACTTAAAGCTAAAGAAGCGAGGGAAGAGTTAAACCATTTTTATGTCCTGGAGGTGGATTGTTGCCACATCAGCATAACGTCCTACAAAGTGATCTGACAATTATTCTGTATTGTTGTGTGTTAGTGAGTTACAATATGACACCTCAATGCACTCAGCCAGTATTTCCTGTGGAAACTGTTGAATGTGAGCATAACGTAGTGGAAAACACTCCCTAAACTAGCTAATGATCTGATCAAAAAACAAACAGCAGTTTTTGAGTAAGTTTCAGAGCTGTGAAGAAAAAGACCTGGATGTGTTGAGCTTGAGGTCACAAACTGATGAAAGGGATATTCTCTTTTAACAATTAATAGTAGAAAGCATGATTCATTGTATGGCACGTTTTCCAGGTCCTGAAGAAGGCAAAGCACCACCAGACTGGAACTCTTCCACCTTCTCTGACTCTTGGTATGACGTTTTTCTGATGTTTTTTATACGTTTTGTAAACTAGCTGCTCTCATATTTTCTCCAGTTGATTATAATTGAATCAGTGGAGTCTCAAAACCATAAAAATGTTTTGTATCCCTTTCCACACTCGCAGATGTCAATGACTTAGTTTCTCATCTGTTTTTAAATTTCTTCAGATGAGGATATAAAACACTGCCATTGAGATCTTTTAGCCTACTTCATGTTGTCAGACAGACTCTCTTCAAGTTATTTCTTCATTTTACTGGCCTGACTGGCACTTATCTAGCCTGGGTGTGGCTAATATCACTCAGAACAAGTTGGCCAGACTTCACCAGGAAAAGCAGATTTGGACTATAAAGTGGACCATCTGTTGGCCAAACAGTCTGAGAAAATCATTTAAAATAGGAATTAAATTAAATAGAAATGTCTAATTAACCCCATTATGCATTTTCAACAGCACTTTAAAACATTTAAAGGTTTTACATTAACGTGAAAATGAAAGTTCACCTGCTGCCTTGAAAATGCAAATTAAGTCAACAAGAAAATTATTTTGGTTTTAACTCAGAAATGAAAGTTCATGAAGTTTATTTAACAACAAGTGACAAGTTGTCTAAACATTGTTTTATAAGTTCATTAATCTTAAATTGTGAATTATAACTTACTGCTGTGATTTAAACCAAATAATATGCAAGACAAAAACTGCCCTGACCTCATTGAAAAACACGCATTCTCTATTATTTTCACTCACAATAAACAAGTTAAAATAACTCGTTTATTTTAACTTGAATAAACAAGTTTAAATTAAACTCGTTTATTTTAATAACTCGTTTATTTTATAATAACTTTTCTGTTAACTCGTTTATTTTAAACTCTTTAGAATAGTGTAAATCCTTGTTTCAAATTGCATGAACAAAATTTCTGACCTGATAATGATTTTTATTAAACATTACAATGAATTCTGATCAAAAACATTTAGTGTGAACAGAACATTATCCTCAAGCTTTGCAAACTGAAAATTGCATTTAAATAAACGTTTGCCTTAATAACACAAAATAATGTAACAGACAAAAACATGCCGCTAAGCACTCTGGGAAATAGTTCCCACTTCTGTCTTTTTCTTCTTTCAGTTTTTTTAAGTGCCAACTAGGGCTGAAACGATTTCTCGAATGATCCGAGTACCTCGATTATTAAAATTCCTCGAGGAAAATTTACCTGCCTCGAAGCCTCGTTAATTTACATTTTATTATTTAGCGCACCGTGTTCCGGCCGGGACATTATTTGCGTTACGCGGAGCTCTGACTTCCGCCTCTGAGTTGTTGACGAAAGCTAAGTGTTAGCGGCATAACATCCAATCTTCAAGTTCGGCCCCATCTATTGGGGGGGGGGGGGGGGGGGGGGGGGGGGGGGCGGACACCATCCCTCCGCCCGGGGGTTGGGCGCCCTTTTCCCCCCGGTGGTGCGGTGTGGGGAGCGAGCGCG
>CAEGAE010048522.1:0-15453 GCA_903067095.1 Girardinus metallicus
TATATATATATATGTCACAGCTGAGATGATAAGAATCTGGGGCGAAGAAGAGAGGAATTTGGTGAGAAGTTACTAATTACCCCGTGGACCGTCCTGATAGTGGAGAATAATTACACCCACACAAAAGAACCCAAACCAGCCTCTGAATAACAAGAGCAGCAATTTCAATAGAGTATCTAATTTGATTTTTCCACCCCTAGTCCTTCACGTAGTGTGAAGGGAAACTGTGAGAAAGCATTAAGTGGCATAAATATATGATTTTTAAAAATATATATTTATATTTAAAATATCATGATTTGGACAAGTCAAACATGCTCAATCAAATTAAAATGGTCTATTATTATTATTATTATTATTATTATTATTATTATTATTATTATTATAACATGATGTTATTAGGTAGAAAATGAGTAAAATCCTCTTTTTGAGAACTTAATTATTCCTTATAAGATTTATGAAAAAATGGATTAATGAATTTTTTAAAAGGAGATTATACCATGAATGCCTAATTAAAAAAATGTGCTGATAAGTAGTTGGGGGGGGAGAAAGAAAGCAGCAACCAAAGAGGTAATTCTGGATAGTGAAACAGAAGAAAAAAATGAATTACAACAAATCTTCCTCCATCATTCTGAAAGTGATGCCTTTTTATCTTGGCCTACATAGATGGGCATGTGCTAACGAACTATGTAGGCCATGCTACATGGAAACGGTGTTAACAGTGCTTTAGAAGATTAGAAGATAGACACCCGGCCCACAACAGGCTGAGAGGAGTGGGCTCCCCTCCAAGACTGCGTCCTATCTCCTCAGGACCGAAAAAAGCAACCAAATCCTTTACCTTTCATAGTGATCTAAAGCCGATTTGAAACTGTCACCATCCGAGTTTGTGTTTATTTCATGTTCATCTGCAGCTCAAGGCGATTGCGCTTGCACACCCACTTGGGAAATGAGCAAAAAGATGCTTGTGTGCGTGTGTGTGTGTGTTAGTCTGAGGAAGAAGCAAGCCAGTATGAAAAGAGAGAAAGGAAGAGAGGGCAATGTGTGAGGCTTACTGACCAGCGGATGAAGAAACATAACTCCTGTGTGTGTGGGTGAACTGACAAGTTCATGAGCTCAGGTTGTGTTTACTATCACCTTTTATTTAGGGTATTGCCAGACAAACATCAAGTAACTCAGTCCCAACTATGAGAACGATGCATAAGCACACTCTCTCCAACAGCCATAGGTACACACACTCATGCACAATAACACAGAACATTGACCGCTGAGCCTGCAGGCCTACAGGCATACCGCCTTCCTCTTCTCTCCCTCCTGCTCCTCAAGGCCTTACTGTATTATTCTGTAAGCAGCAAGAGCCCTGCATTGACAGAGCTAATCACTGGAGGCAAGAGCTCTCTCTTCGTCTCCCTCTCTCTGTCGTACATACACACACACAGAATGATTGACACACAATGGCAGTGAATCTATGCAGCAACCCCCCTCCTCTGTCTGCTTTTTGCTTTCTCTCCCTGCTGAAAAGACAAGGTTGGTGTGTGCGTGCATGCATGGTGTGCATATGTTTGTGTGTGCGTGTGCTGTTGGTGGTTCAGGTTAACAAGTAGTAATGTCCAACGCAGCCAAAGCAGAGCCAGAGGAGCAGTGAAGACGGGAGAGAAAAGGGATGAGCTTTGTGACTAATGCTGCAGCTATCCGTACTCCTGTCCCTGTAATCCCACGATACGGCTAGGTAGGCATTCTGGAGAGAATCTCAACCCCTCTCATCTGAAAATGATCCCTGCGCTGGCTGAGGCTCAGTGTATGGCCGATCCTGTTCCCGTCTCACCTGTGAAAACCAGAGTTAAACGGGAAAAGCAAATGGGTAATGAGGGAGGAAAATTGTTTATCATTCACTGAGGTATCATATGTCTAATAGGGCTTGTACCTTGGCACTAAAAACCACAAAGAACCCCTGTTAGTGTTGCTTTTACATCAGATGTCTTAGCCAGGCTGTAGTAATTGCAGAGTGTGTAGCTGTCATGAAACGAGTGTAAAATCCTATTCAACATCTTCCATTGATTTTCTATATCTGGTTAAGATCATTGGAAGTTTGGCGCCCATCTTTGGCTAATGGACAAGATGAAGGATACAACCTGGACAGTCTGCTGGTGCATCATAGTGGAAAAAATAACCAAGCACCCACAGATACATAGAAACAATTTTAAGCCTTTAACTCCCACAACCCCTGAAAAAACGTACAGAGCAAAAAGCCAAACTGTCCAGACTGAACACACTTCAGCAAAGAATGTAAACTGAATGTAGAAAGAAAAAGTCCACGATGTAAACACAGAAGCTTCTTGCTGCGGTGCTAAAACAGAGCCACTGTGCAGCCCTAATTTAATCTAAACTATCTTAAAATACATGTGACAGACTTCCTTACCCCTAAAGCTACATTGATATGCAGCTACAATATATGTCGTGTGTCAAACTCAAGGCCCACTGTAGCTATATAAGTGGCCCTTTAGTGTCTGTAGAGCCAGAACGTTGGTGAAAACAGCATCATGAAGACCAAGGAATGCAGACTCAAATCAGGGATAAAGCTGTGTTTAAAGCAGTAAAGTTATAGAACAATACTCCAAATATGAAGATCTCACAGTACATTGTTCAATCCACCATCTCAGAAGAAAAAGGAGCATGGCACATCTGCCAACTTACAAAGACATGGTCATCCACCTAAGCTCTGGATGGAAGACAATGCTCTGCTTACATGATACCAAATTGAATTTTTTGAACTTTTTTAAAAAAATAAAAAAGCACATGCATAACATTTCATATCATGTTGAACATATAATCTTCACGGTGGAACATCGTGGTGGCATCATCTTGCTGTGGGTAAGGTTTTCCTTTAGCAGGGACAGGAAAGCTGGAGAGAGATAAGGGACAAATATATTGATCTAAATACATAAACAATCCAATGGGAAAACCTTTCTGTTTGATATGCGACTCTTATTGTGTCTTCTTTAATTTTGATTATTAACTATGTGGATTTTAAAGCATAAAAAATTCTATCACAAATAATACCGTTTTTCCAAAGTTCCCGGTGGGAAACTTTGTATTCACACGTTTATCATACACTTGTAAATCTGACGCACAGCAGCGATGGATGACAAAGTCGCTTCTCTTCCCACACAGGGGGTTTATTTTTGCTTCAAAAAATGACCTGATGCGACCCTGTAAAAAAATTATTGCTGTGTGAAAGTTTTGCAAAAGGAGTTATCCTATTACCAAAACTATTCAAGCCTAAAATACTTCCTCAATGCTAAACATGTTGCAGCGAGCACAGACGTCCCCAACATTGTTGGCGTTCACAGTCCACATTTCTAAAGAAGTTACATGAATGATGAAGGCTTTCTGAAACACTTGAAAGCTGAAAAAGCATAATATCACTTTGCTCCTTTGTTGAATAACCTAAATATGAGATTGAAAACAATAAATGTATTTGTTGTAGAGCTCTAATATCCATTCAGGGATTTGGCAGCAAAATAGTTTTTGAATTGAAAATGTTGCTTATTTTGTTGATGTACAGTTTCTGATTAATTATGAATAATTAATTACAGATCCTGTAAATAACTCCATTAAATATTTTATCACATCCCAACACTACTTTATACATTTTACGATGAAAAACATTAGCACTGAAAATACTCATGTAAACAATCTCATGAATAAGCTAAAAAAATGTCCATCAGATGTTTTTTCAGCTTAATTTGACATATTCAAGCAGGATGTTTTTTCTGGTTGACATGCGCTGGTTGCCCAAGGTGACAGAAGGCAATGTGGATAATTAAAAAGTGGCCTGCACTCCAGACTCTACTCACACACTCCTGGCATTATCATAAGCACCACTCCGATCACACACTCCCTTAAGAGTCATTTCCCTCTGTGTTTTAGGGACATCTAGGGCTGCTGCATGCCCTCAGGGAACTTGAGGCACACTTTGGTAGGCCATTTACAGACAAGGACGCATGGATGCACATGAGTCCACACTCGCCATCTCCATATAGATTTACCCTGATAGCCATCAGATAACGCTCTATTCAGCTTGATATTATCGTTTCCCTTTGCAAAGAGAAATATGAACCTGTCACACGGTGCGCCTTACAGATTTGTTACATAGTTTCACTGTAGATAAACTTGACAATAGAGGCCAAGGCCTCGCCCCCTTCCACATGTGCCACTAACAGGGCTGCAGTGCTAATCAGTGGGAGAGGATCACATCTGGCCTGACAGCAGCTGCATCACTGTTTAGAGGAGCTGCCAGCATGAGAAACACGCAGGTCGATTCCCTTTTTTTCCCTGGACAGAGTGGGTGTTCTTCTCATTCATTTCTTCTTTTTCAGTCCCTTTCTTTGAGGAAGCCAATTAACCTGGGAGCAGTGCACTAATGAGTTCCCTCTGGTGGCTCTGCGGTGCTCATTGTAGAAGAGGGAAGAGCAGGGAGAGCAGAGAGGGAATGAAGAGACGGGTCAGGCAGGGGAAGCTTGGGGGATGCTTAAAGGTGTGAGGGGCGGGGAAGTGGACCTGGTGAAGGCACAGCGGGCAAAGAGTTGGAGAAAGGAGGACTGATAATAGCGGTGAGGAGCGAGGGAGAGATTCGGCGCAAGGAAATATGCAATGGGTTGATGCCGGAGAAGGGACGGAGCACCATCCAGTTGGCCACTACGGCCTATCACCAAGACATTGTCACCCAGACAATGGGCTTATCAGCGTCCTTTTCACACCAGTCTGATTAACTGGGAGGAATGGGTGAAGAAGAGGGGAGGAGGAAGGGTATGTCCTTGTACCAGCCTAGTAAATGTCACAGAATAAGCCAGGCACCTAAGCTAGGCTCGAACACATTGAGGAAACCGGGATGATTTGAAATCCAATGTAAAACCAGTATCCTCCACATATATGTTTCTGTTTATGGAGACAGGAGAGATGGTTGTCTAACTCTGATAAATCTACAACCTCTGCAAATCACTTGGCCTACTAGAATAGCCACAATGAGCTAAGCACCTTTGACAATCATTAGATAAATCAGTGTGTGTCCTCGGCCTCAAAAAGACCACAATGACCAGTCAGATGCAGGATATAACAGGATAACTTTGTGTTGGAACAGTAAAGATGGAGAGAAAAATCTCATTACCTTCAGCAAAATGCATGCGATCTACAGGGCAGTGCAGTGTTTATGTATACTCTGCAAAAGGATGTGAATTTCATCTTAAGTTTTAAGCCCTCATTCTTTCTTTCAGAATGGAAAGATCATTCAGTAAATAACATCATTGATTTATAAAAAGTAGAGTTACATCCACAAGTTTAAATTTATGTGGATAAGCTGGAAGAACTTATTTAAATTGATGGATTTCTTTAGATAAACTTGGCTTTTAGGCAAAGTCCACAGATTTTTAACATGTTTGAGGTTGTGGCCATTCCTTCACTTAATGCCAAGCAGATTTGATGTTATTAAGATCATTGTGCCTTTAGTGCCCCCAACTGTGTTAAAGTTTCAACTATTAGACCCAATTTAAAACTCTCAAACCAATAAAAATGATCTGAAACGCTCAGATTCAAACTTGTTAAGAACTGTTGGAATAACAGTACTATTGTCTACAGTGGAATAAATCTACACTCAAATTCAAAATTATTCATTAAATTAGTCTTTCACCAACATGCTTCCACAAAGTGGAAGTTTTTTGCTGACAGAAAATGATTGGGCATGTCTCAAGAAATAATATACAGGGTAAAAGGAATATCATTGGATGTTGAAAGTAGCATGTTGACGATAACTTACACCGTTCTCAACATTTAATGGAAACAGTAGAGCAATCACACCCTTCTTGTATATAGTATTTGGCCAATCATTTGCATATTTACCGTGGGATTTGGATAATTCATCGTTGGCTGCCATTACACTAATCTTTTGATCCCACTACAGATTCTCTGACTAATTCAAACCAGGACTCTGGTTGGATGAGCAGTATTAGCTGTCAAGCATGGTGGTGACAGTATTATGTCAAAGGTTTGTTTGGCTCTGAGTGGGCAGAATAACCGAGGAGGAATCTTACAAGGGGTGTAATGACACATAGAACTCAGGAGACGAGGCACAATACTGTTTTAACAAGAATAAAGCAGGACGAGATTTTAAAAATACTTTAAAGAAAACATCAAAGATCAAATTTATGCTGGCCATATTCTCAATTTTTATTATTTGTAGTTCAATATACCCCAATAGGAGCCAAAACATGCATCAAACAGTTTTAGTATTGATAAAGCAAGCTGACATTTACGAGATAATTTAAGTCATTAAACTGCAAGTTTAGATTGTTGCAAAGACGTTTCTGTTGTAACAGGATAATGAAGTAACAATATCCTTTTATTTTGATCTATGCTGGTTTGTTGCTACTACCACTGGCTGCCCAGTCGTACTTTCTATCTAGCAGACGAAGGTTTAAAACAACACATTACTAAAAGCAGGTTTTGGCAAAATTGTTTGGGACATTGTGCAATTAGTCTCCCTGGATATTGATCCCACCTTGTTTGTTTACTTGCTTAGTGCTTCCCATTTGTGTGGCATTAAGAGCCATCTGTCACACAGAGAGAAAGAACGTGGAAGACAGCGAGTGAATGGGAAAACAATTTGTTACATGCACGCTGGGTGCAGAAGGTGAATAGCAAAACTTCTGAGTGGAGACTTAATGCAACACAAGGGGAAGTGAATGTGGCATTGACACAGAGCATGAAATGTTCCTCAAAGTGAGCTTTTATGAAAAAAGAAAAAAAAATCATAGAAAGCCTAAAAGCTTAAGTTCTTCTACCAACGTGACACCAGTTCGCTGGAGACGTTCACTTGGATCAACAAGTGCTTGCAGTCTTCTTGTTCCTCATTTCCCTTTCCCCTCCCCTCCCCACTAAATTTTTCCTCTAAAGAAGTATGCAGTAATTAGAGAGCAGGCCAGGTGGAAGTACACAACTCAAGAGCCCAGCACTTCCTCGCCCTCTCTCCTCCACAGGAAGATGGAAAGCGGGATGAAGATGTGCAGGAGGGCAGGAGAGGCTGAACGTGACTGGAGAGAAGAGAGTGGCAGAAAAATACAAGTAGGTAAAAAAAACGGGAAGAGTGGGGGAGCAGCAGCAGGGCTTGGGAGCATATTGGGTCAAAGAAAATAAAACGTGTCATTTAGCCAAAGAAAGAAGATGAGAGTGGTGCAGGGCGGTGAGTGGTGGGGGCTGGAGCTGGGACGACTGGGCGAGGTGAAGGAGATGTAGAGGCTGGGTTAGCTGTTAAATAAGGTTGGGGTCAGAAGAGAGGGGGTGAATGCCCACCGTGATACAAATGAGGGTCTGAAGGCAGGGGGGCCACCCACGGTACAACTTGGCCAACAAAGGTGCTTCTGTCTTGGTCTCCCTCCTCCACAGACCTCCTTGAGAGGACGGGATTCCATTAGCAAGCTGCAGAACCTGGGGTCTATTCAAAGGCCCCGTCCAGACCCGAGCGAGCGTGTATGCGAGCATAGACACACATGCATGTGCACGCGTACAGTGAACACACACGCATGCGCTCATTCACAGTCACTCACCAACACATGCATACACACATATACACAAACACGGCTAATTAATCCTCAGATTACCCCGCCAATTATTACCACACTTGTACTAATTAGAAATTATTTAAAGCATTTCCCAATTAGGGTTTACGTGCTCAGTTGGGCAGGAGTCTGCCTCGGCAATCCAACTGGTTTAGCAGCGGGCGGGAAAAAAAAAAACAGTTGGCTCGTTCGCAAACACCACGCGTGTTTGCATGCGTGCACATGCGCGAGGAGCTACACGTATTTCTGGGTCCGGCTGTGGTAATCAGGCCGTCTCGGTACAGACGAGGGGGATGAGGACGGGCATGAGGAAGAAAGAGGGAGAAATAAAACAACAAAGACGTGCTCCTTTAGTGGAACAGCAATACTGTAGGTCGCTCTTGTTAGGGCTGGGGACAGTGATTAGGAGAGGCCACAATGAGACCTGCCGGGGAACACATGCCAATTAGGTTACCAGGAGAACCGCAGGCCCTCATTGCTATGGGAAACCCTCCAGACTCCATACAACACTGCCCCCTAACACAAACATACGCAGTATATTTTCACCTCTTTGGGTATATAATGGAATGGGAAAGAGGAGTGCTAAGTAACGGTGGCGGAAAACAGGTGTTGACAATCTGGCAGAGTAAAAAAAGAGCAACAAGTAGAAGCGTAAAAAGAAAACAATAAAAATTCAGGCTAAATGTGGATTGTAATATTTGTCACTAAATTTCACCTTAATGACATACCCTCATAAAATAAGAGAAAAGTCAAAAACATTGAAAGGGCCAGAATAAAGTAAAGCCTTTTTTGACCAGATCTAAATATGTCTAGATGTAAAATATGATCTAGATCCTGAAAATTATCAGTGTTCTTCTTTTCAAAATAGTTCAAGCTTGAACTGATCTAATAGATGAGGAGCATCTGTGACGATTAGTTTTCATCTGGTAGCACAGATTCTCATTTGATTCAGCTCTGGACTTTGACTGGGCTGTTTTCGAATCTTGAATCTCCACTCCAGTCTCAAGTATGAAGCAGCCCATGACAAGTTCTTATTTTGGTTTTAACATAATTATTCTGTTAATAAATAACTCAATCCATCTACACATCAAATTGGTTTCTTGATCTCTGTTGAAGAAAAGCATCCTCACAGCATTATGCTGCCACAATAATGTTTCACCTCAGACATGGCACTTCAGATTACACACAGGCCAAAACATTCAACTCTGCCTCTTCTGACCAGAACACCTTCTTCCATATTTCTGCTTTTATCAGCAAATGACTTGAGACCAACTTGATACCTTAAGTCCAGAATTTGAACAATTCTTCTTATCTCCACATAAAGGCCAGATTTGGATGTGTATGGCCGGTTCTTGTTGACTAACAGGTGCGCACAGATCCATAGTTCAGGTAATCTCTGCAGGCTTGGTAGCTTTGCAGTTGTGCAACATTCTCTGTTTCAGATGATGGATTGAAATTGCGAAATTTTTAAAACTTGTCTTTATGTCTTGTCTTCAAGATGTTGTTGGTTCAATAATGTTCAAACCTCTGAGGCCTCAACAGAACAAGCCTCAGCTGGATTTGTATTGTGATTAATTTACAGTATGGAGGACTATTGTTTACTAATTAGGTGACCTATCCATTCATTGTCTACATTCGCTTGTTCTTGCAAAGCTGCAAAAGGGAGCTGGCACTGGTCCTTGGTGAGAGGTGGGGCTTGGACAGGTCACCAGGTCATCACAGGGACACACAACCATGCATACACACATTCACACTTGCAACATGTGAAATAAATCACTAATAAAAAAAGGGAGGGTTGAACACTTTTGAAAGGCACTGCACAACAAACAAGCTTCTGTGGGAGAAGTGGGTCTTCAGGGGAGAATCATAGGCAGATAGAATTACAGACTCACCCATGAGTGACGTGTAAGCCGCAGAGACACACTCAAATGTTTACAGCACTCATATTTGCACAACCACGATGTTATCGGCTCTCGTTGTAATGCTCAAAGCCTTTGTTCTGACTCGCATGTCTGCAGATGCAATAAGCAGGAAAAAAAGATAGCAGCGGGACAATGTTGCCTGCGATTTTGTATCGAGAAAGCAGTGACATGGCCCAGCCAGCCAGGCAGGCAGGGGGGGGGGGGGAGGCTCGCACTGGAATATTTGCGCTGATGTGATGATGGCTGAGATGTTGATTAATGTGCACGGTCCTTGTTATTAAATAAACAGGGTGAATACACAAAAATATTGAATAAATTAGAGCGTGAACCGATCTCCTCTGCAACATCCAGCTCATTAGAATGCATGAGGAAATGATGTTCTGATTGCGACAAGAGTCACTTATTAAGCCATGTTTGTCCCCAGCCAGAGCACGTAACCCCCTCTCCCCACCCCCAACCCCACCCCACCTCCTCTTAGCCCCCAAAACACTTACCCCCTCATGCTTGTTACATACTACAAACCAAACCCCTCCCTGCTGCACACTAAAAGCTCTCCGACTTAACTTTCAGCTATTCCCCACGGACATCACCAACAAACCACAAACCCTCTTTTCACCTCGTCCCCCCATTTCCTCCCCACACACCCTCCATGAATACCCCCCCCCCCTGCCCCAGCCCCCTCAGCCACCACCTCCTCCTGTTCTGCTGCTCCTCTGCTGGGATCTGTGTCATCATTTTAATTAATTTCTAATCAGGCGAGAGTAAACTAATCAGGGGAGGCGTTAAACAATGACAGCTCTGCCTGCTCAGCCTCACACTGGGAGCTGCCACGGCTGCTCTGCATGCTGAGAGGAGCCGCGCTCTGATAAACAGCTCGGCGCAGACAGGGCTATCTTTACTCATCTCCTCACTTATACATGTTAATATGGAGTGCAATGCAACGCATGCACGGCTCGGTTTGCAGACTGGGCAGGTTGCGAGCTCTGATTGATTGGTGCTAGATTAATTATATTTGTATTATCACCTTTGTTGCCATTATTGTGCCGAGTTAAGGCACACAGATTTGTGACTGAATAAGCACATCAGCTCACAGACGTGTGATGGAAATGCATGTAAATGATCAGAATGGACAAATAAATAGCCTAACCCCCTCTGAATGGAACAGTATGTATGTGCTTAGAATGGCGCACACAAAGACTGCAGTTATCTGTAGGCGGCCAGATCCCACCACCAAGGCTGAGCCATTCTGAAAAACAGACAGACGGAGGCAGAAGGGAGAGAAAGAGAGCACTTTTGGGCAATACATTAACCGAGAAAATGTAACAAGCAAGCGCTGATTAACCTCTTCCAGGCTTACCTTGCGCCTGAAATACCTTAAACCAACAGGAGCTAATCATAATTGGCAAACTCTAACTATGTGATTAAATCACAATGAGCCTGATGACAGATGATGACAAAAAATTAGGTTAATGACCACTATCACGTCGTTGCCGGGAGGGAAATGTTATAGGAGCATTTTTAATGTGTAAGAAGAGCGTGATTGGCATGAGTGAGCCCTTCGTTGTGCAAACTTGGTTCAAATGGATGAAGATGGTTGAATGGTAACCCCCGCCATGTGATAAGAGTGTACAAATGTGATTAGCCTGAAATAAACTAAAATTTGAGTGCACAGTCTTCTTCAAACAACTGATGGTGGCATTTCCTGCCACCATCACAGAAAATGTGATGGTGGCAGGAAATGCCAGTTTGACTTTGCAAGTTTCAAATCAAGCAGCAGCTCAGTTGAGGGAGACATCCACCACTTTTTGTGAACGACAGGAGCGAGTGGTTTAATTTGGGTACATTTATTCAGCTGCCACAATGAAAAATAACTGATTTTTGCAAAATCGCTAGTGGCACAATTATTGGTACCCCTAACAGTCCCATTACAATGATGATAACTAAGGCTTTTTGTAATTAGTCAAAAAAATTTTAAATAGCCAGATTTCTATAAACCTTCAATTAGTAACTTGGTTATTCCATATGGTATAATTATAGTTTTGAGGTCTAACTATTTTTGCCACGAGACAAAGATCCAAATTTTATCTTTAAAATAATTCCTCATGAGAGTCTCCATTAAGTCCATTACATATAAACTGTTTGTTTTCATGACATGCAAGAAAGAAACCTTTTCTGTCCTACCACCGCAAACACCGCAATTGCTGGACTTTACATTAGTCTAATGACATAAAAAATTAATTTTTCTGCAGCAAACACTCCAGGTGGGTTGGAAGTAAATTATAGCATGAAAATTTGGAAAAGCATCTGCACTGTTGAACATCAAGGGGAACCTGTAATACTGTGGGGCTACTACTTTCTAAAAGTACCTTGTAAACTTGTGTTTGGCATAGCATTGGAAATGCTTTGAAATGCCAGAGAAATTAAAGCTAAAATGTGACCAGAAAACTGAGAATACATCATTACTGAGTCTTTTACTGCAGTAGATTTAAAACATTTGTTCAAATCAACAAAGAAAATATTAAAAAATAACAAAAAAAGATGAATGTTTTTAAAACATCCAGATAAAGATTACACTGCAGCAATGAAGAACTGATAAATCTTTACCTGGGGTGTCATCAAATACAACTTGGACTCTTTGGCTGTAATTACCTGAATTTGTAGTCTTTTTAATACTGAGAGTTAAAGTCATGTTATCCAGAACTTGCTTTGCACAAATTTGTCTTGTTGTACAGAATAGTTTTTCTCTAATATTCTAATCTGGTTATATAAGGTTTGTAAATGTCATTTCTAAATTACATGCATCAAAATGCTGACTTTTAGAAAGTCCAGATGATCCATTGTCCACATGCATCCTTGTTCCACTGAAAGCCCTTAAATATTGGCAATTGGTCTGAGAGATGTAGCCCTCATTAGCCTATAGCCGATGGGTTTCCAGACTCTAGAGGTTTCTCTAGGTGTTAGAAAGAAAGAGGCTTTTATGTCTCCCTCATCAAAGCTTTGTAATTGGACCTGATTTCTCCTGCTTGCTCCACGGCAACCGATGACCATCGACCTAATGACCAAAGGCGACTGGCAGAGCTACACAACATGCAAGAACGAAAATGCACTCACTAATGTCGGTTCAGTTTGCTCTTGCAAACTTTAAATAAAGTCCTGCAACATCAAGGCATGAGACTCACAGCAAAACCAAAGTTTAAATGAAATGCATTGCGGGAAATGAGGATATTTTGGAAAACATACAGAGACAGAGTGTGTTTGAAAAGATTTTTTTTTTTTTTTTTAAACAACACCCCCCTCTCCACCTCCTTCCCTTGCCCTCTTTGCCAAGTATTAGATTCCCATGCCAACCGCTTCCCTGGGATAGAATAAGGATTGCGGAGGTGGGAAGCTGAAACCCTTCCATAACATGTCAAACAACGCTGGAATCCAAAATGCAAGAGAGATGGGGGTAGGAGGGGGGTTAGAGGCAGATTTTCTATGGGGAGAAAGAAACTGTCACATCATCAGATTGGTTATTCTAAGTGGAGGGATGTGGGTATGGGGGCGGGGAGTGAGGGGCGGGGTGGCAGAGGCTTGGGCTGGCAGGATCTGGCACGGATACACGATGGCAGTATTTCCACTAAAATAATCAGCCCCCAGGCAACGGAAGGGGGTGAGGAGGAGGGGGAGGTTGCAGGGGGGAAGAGAGACACAGAGAGGTTAGGGATTGTAGGGGTAGGAGACGCAGACATGAGAGAGGATACAAGGGAGGGAAAGTGGCAAGATGGGGAGAAAGACAAATCTGGGAAGCCAACCAAGGAAATCCTGCTTCTCAGATATGCAGCTGTGGAATTAAAATTGGTATAAAAATGCGAGAACAAAAATATACTTCACACTTCACAAGCCTATTGAAGGGTGAGGGTTGGGGGGCGGTGTGCCACTTTATGATGGCACTAATACCTCAAGCGTAAGGGGTAAACAGCTATTCTCCTCACTTCACTTTGTCTGCCGCCGTAGTTTCGGGGCGCGTGTGACTAAGTGTGGCGCCTGCAGGGGGCTCATCAGGCTACAGGGCAAGCTCAAGAGAGAGAGAACAAGAGCACGTCAAAGAATGCAAAACGCAAAAAACCCCATGACACAATTTGGACACCTCTGCATTTCCCCTCCCTCAAGCTCATTGCGACGCACCAGCGAGGCATTGATTCGTGATCAAACGAGCGTGATCGTCACTCAAATTCAATAATAACAACCATCACAATCAGCAGCACTCTAAATATACAGTACCTCCACTTCAGGCCAGGATTAGGCTCTTTCTGTGCACCCCGTTTATGTTGATGTGCTACATTACGGAACAAAGAACTATCAGAATTGGAAACAAGCATGCAAGCACACAGATAAACGACAAATCAATTAATTTCAAATGTGGGTAAATAAACTGTGCAAATAGCACTCTGCGTCATTATTGGAAGAAATTCTACATTCAGTAGCACAAAACTCCTGTTGACGGTGCTATAGCATGAGCTAACCTTTACTTTGACCTTTGTTTTACAGAGACTCAATGCTCCCCTGCCCACTTCAGTGGTTGAGGTGGACATTATGATTTTTTTCAAAATTATAAAATCTAGTTTAATCAGAATAAAACATACTTTTAAAAGTTTTAAAATAATTTTTCCAGAAAGAGCAACATGTGTTTTTGTCATTCTTTTTATTTAAAAGCAATATGCAGCTGCTTTTGACCCTCTTATATCAGGCAAAAAGGTTAAGTCATCTGACTTCCCTTCTGCCAAAACAGTTCAGAGGTCAACATAAGGTTCAGTACTAATGTTTATTATGGTACAATTCTGAATGTAAAGTAGCTTGAATGAAAGGAGCAGTTATACATTTAAAATTGTATAACTATGTAAACCAAACCTGAGCAGTCAGCTTTGTTTTAGTTGAGATGAAACTCCTCAATGTCAGAGATGAGAAACACTTTGTAATTGGCAAACCTTAGCCCCAACTCTACCGCTACAGACTCGATTTACTCCCAAACTTTACTCTCAGAAAGTTTGTTTTTTTGTTTCACCAAAGAACCCTGACCTAACTGAGATACAATAAGGATCAATAATCTGGATTGGATTGGGATGTGATAAATGCTTGTTTCTCTCTTTAATATGCAACTTGCTTCATTCAGAAAACACCATGGCCTCAAAGTGACCTCAGTGGGTTGGCAGATGCAATGCGTTCCTCGGTGTCCAGACGGGTCTCTAAGCCAAAGAGATGGGCATAAAGGAGACGCTTATCTGAGGATTAAACTAGTTCTGTGAGTAATCGAAACAACAGCACATATTGGATCCAAAAAGGCAATTTCTCCTAGTGCAGGGTTGATTGGGATGTGAATCCTTTAAAAGTCCATGTTTTGAAGTTGATTTTTTTATTTTTCCTTCATTTTCTTCCTTGAAAACAATTTTCCTCTTGACACCAGAAAGTCACACAGATTCCTGATAATCTTAAATTTTTTAGCGTAAGAAAACATTTGTTTGTTCATTCATAAATAGTTTATAGCTCTAAGATTTGTATTGCAAATAGTTGGTGCATAGTGTACTTGATTTTTCTTCTACTTTTGAGTGAATAGCTGAATTTCTATTTATTTTTCTATACTTATTTAAATTGAAATGACACTGAATCTATTTTTCCTTAACCATTAGTGCAGTTTTACTTTTATTCTGGAAAGAAGCATTTATTCTTCAGCATGAAATAATGGTAGTGGTGTATATTTACCCAAAGGCACACAGGCAATAAATAAACACAGCTGGTTATTAATAAAATGTAGATTTCCACTGCAGAGTTTCACAAAATCAAGCCGATCAGTTGGTAATAGTAAACATCAGAGATGTTTTTTTTTTTGTTTTTTTTTTACATGGCCCGCATGTTTTATATATATATATATATATATATATATATATATA